>DWPQ01002582.1:0-10438 GCA_018251795.1 Perichares adela | reverse complement strand
TCATAAGATTTCCTCTGATGTAGATACTTCTTGTAGCGTCAAGTAAAAGACATCAACGGGAATGTAACCATCTGAAAACTATATCTTTATTAATAAATCTTTAGCTTCCAATATTGTTGATAAACATTATATATCTATGTAAATATACATACATGTATGTGTTTTTGTAACCCAATTAATAACTGGTGTTAACAAAAATATTTTTGTTGTAACTTTTAAATATTTAATTATAAGTATATGTATATACATACATATACTACATTTACTACATATGTAGTAAAGTACTCTGCTGACTAATTCCTTAGGAATATTATCAAGGTTACTCAAAGTAGCTTAAGATCAGTTTGCGCCCTGCAAAGTAAAATTCCACTATGAATATCAATCACCAAAGACATTAGTACAGTCGAAGTAGACTGCGGGGTCGTATCACCGCTAATCGACCCGATTCTGCCCCGTCGATAATGTTATATCGCAACACCGGCAAGCCCACGCCTTGGCACGTGTCTATCTATTTTATAGTTTACGACCAGTCGCATTCAAACATCGAAATCGTTTATTAAATGTTCGTTCTCGAGCATACAACTAAAATAAACCAGTGAGGAAAATAGGGATAGAAATATGAATAAAATTGAATTTAAACTTGTTATGTAGTATTTCTATCAATTGAACTTAGGTATGATTTTGTATCTAACACCGTTTTAAAGAGGGGTTTTTTCGTTTGGGGAAAGTAGCTCCTCAGCACATAATTTAAATTACTCTAAAAAATCACAAAGAAGGTATCAAATGTCAAATATCGCGGGACTTTAATTTTCAGTGGACTTCGTTAACTGCCTCTCCTAAGGCAATCCGTCTGCTCATTTGTGGGTTAATAACTTTAAAAAAAAACATCGTGCCACATAAAAGACGTTACTAAACCGTACAAAGACGTAACTTAATTATATATTTTTTGAAAGATCATTGTTTAACAAAAGGCTATCGCGACTTCTGGAAGCGGGTATAAGAAATAAGAAACCACACATGACTCATGTGTGGAATTCGGAAAAACGTACGCTATAAACAATCGCACGGTCGCATAACTATTACGTGTTGCAACTGGCAGTAGTAGGGTGTTATTGTTTATTGTGTTCTTATCGATATCTCGTGCTTTGTTGGTAGGACCCTGTACAATGGGTCGTTGGGACCGACCTTGGTTTTTGTGGAATCAACTCAGACCGGCAGCTTTATGACCTGCTAAATATTCTATATCATTTGTGACCTAATGAATATTCTGTGTCATTTGTGACCTTATTGACACTCTATATCATTTGTGACTTGACGAATATTCTGTGTCATTTGTGACCTAATGAACATTCTATATTATTTGTGACCTGATGAATATTCTGTGTCATTTGTGACCTAATGAACATTCTATATTATTTCTGACCTGACGAATATTCTATATCATTTGTGACCTGCTAAATATTCTATATCATTTGTGACCTGCTAAATATTCTATATCATTTGGAACCTGATGAATATTCTATATCATTTGTGACCTGACGAATATTCTGTGTCATTTGTAACCTGACGAATATTCTATATTATTTGTGACCTGACGAATATTCTTTTCTAGATTATACTCGCTACTGCGCTTGCGTTAATATCGATAAACTGAATATAATATGGTGTTCCTGTTATAAAATAAATAAATTAATTAAACATTATCTATACATCTATACAACTAAATAAAATTGGAGTGTCTGTTTGTAATATTTGAATAACAGCTTTTTACTAAATGCATAATTATGATACGTACGGTACATATACAAAATTATTTTTTTCTGTCTTTCTGTTTATTCCGACTAATCTCTAGAACGGCTGGACCGAATTTGGCGGGACTTTCGCTGGATAGAGGAGTTGTGGAGCATCAAATAGGCTATATCTTAAAATTCCGAATCATAGCTTTTGCTTGTTATATCTTAGAATTCCGAATCATAGCTGTACCTAAGTACAGTATTGAATAAACATTGTTGAAAATAAATTTATCTTTCATCTTAGTTCATCTGTCATTATTAATTTCTTTTAATAACACCGCATCAGATAAAGATGATATTTAACTACATATGTAACACCGGGTGAATGACCTTTTTCATATCATGAGAACACTTGATTGTGATAAATGATAGTCAGTCATCATAATATATCGTCTCTCTCGCTCTGGATCTATTAATTAATTTCGTAGATACATCAAGTACATATGTGATAGAAAAAATGTCACGAAGTGATCAAATGCCAGTGGTATGGAATGTTACCGCATGACTCTGCGTCGCTTGACGAATGTAATTGTCTATGCCAATATTATAAAGAGCAAAGATTTGATTGTTTATTTGTATAGTATGAAGTGAAAAACGAAAATTCATTAAAAAATCATAAGCCGGAGGGAGACTTCCTCTCTATTTTCTAGACATATTTATATATGCAAATACTTTTGAAAAAAATATAATAATGTCTTGTTCAATTATATAATATCTTTGTAAAATTGTGTTTTAGGGTATTTTCTATGTACAATTTATTTGTGTGTACAAAAATAATAAAATAAAAGAAATAATAATAATCTAAGTACATAGAAATCGAATGTAGACCCCCTTCGTGCAGGATACCAACGCGTGAAGCTTAAATATGTTAATTTTAGTGAATTAGTTATCTAGTTTTGATATTTCAACCGAAACCCCATATTCTAATTTTAGTAGCACAATGACGAAGGAATTTGAGTTACTAGTTAGACAGTTATTATCAGGGGTTAAAATGTTGCAACGGCTCATTATTAATTTCTGACACTAACGGTAACACAAACTCAGATTTAGATTGTAAATTCAACACCTACAGACGATAATTCATAGGCGCCATAATAACAGGGCTACTCTGTGGCGCCATGCCCTTATATCCTGTTGCAAACGCAATTCAAATTATACCTTAACCTTTTGCACTACGGTTCGAAGTCAACTGCACGTGCCAAAAGTGTCCTAATGTAACGTTAATATATCAGGCCATTCCAATTGTCCACATTGATTACACAGTCTTATCAGTGTAGTTTAAATTTGAACCTTGTGTCAAAGGTTTAGGAATGTTAATACTCTGGTGGTTACGGGGCAAAGTATATGACATAATTGTTTGTCTTGTACATTTGATTATATCGATGCAATTGGAAAGTAGGACGACATTGAGGTAGGCTTTTGCAAGATATCATTGGTCAGTGTCAACGAATTGGTTTCAGAGGTTATGCAACTGTTATTTATTATTAAATATAACAATACTTTAATGTGAAATTAAAATGATGTTATGGTTTTATGTTTACCTGTTTCGGGGTAAATTTACGATTGCTGACTTGGTAGCCTTTATTATTTATAAGTAAATACCCCAATAAAATGTTTCAAACCGTAAATCAATGGGCCATTTCGAAAGACTTTTTATTGCAATTCATTACTTATGTAATATCGCTTTGTATGTATATAATAATGTGGTCAAATCTAAGAATTTTAATCGTTCATATAATAATAATAGCTGACTCCCCTATAAGTATATAAAGAGTAGCCTATGTTCATCAAGAATAATGTCAGATTCTAATAGTAAAATAATTTTTCAAATCTGTCCAGTAGTTTCGGCGCCTATTCAGTACAAATAAACAAACATACGATTAAAACTTTCCTCTTTATAATATTAGTATAGATGAGTTATTAAAATTGTAATCTTAGAGCCTATATTTTTCTCGTAAAACAAGATTCAATCCTGAAGTAAATAGTAATACTTCTGTATCGGTTATTGACATGAAAAGGAAATAATGAACTGAGATCACTACCAGCTAAATATATTACTGTTTCAATACACCCACCTAAGTGGGTGTAAATGAAAAAAGTGGAGTTTTTTCATATAAAATATTGCTACAAATTGAAACAGAACATAAAAGTTACTTTTCACATCAGATAACGTCGCATCTAGACGAATGTATTCTATTTAGAACCTAATTAAATCTTATTTCTAAGACCTCAAAGACATTTTTATAACGACTTCTTTCACGCCATCGCAATAAAAACTTCCTCGGACCCTTCAGATAAACGTAGGAGGCGTTTATTCGCGTGCAAGATCTTATTTACAAAAATGGTCAATTCAACTTCTAACACCTCGTAAGAATTCAATTACGATTTAACGCAATTGAATTCTTACGAGCCTTTCGTGACGTACTTAATCCCAATCGCTCTAAATACGTTTAGAAGTTTCTAACCTCGACATACTCGTGGACTTTGCTGGGTCGAGTTAGTGATCATTTTTGAGTGCGTTGATTTAGAAGAGTTACTCGTAAACTGTCAATATATGCAAATAAGGGGTAATCTGATGGGTGTAGGCACGTGGGTTAGTTTAAGTTGCCACTGTGTTTTATTACAGATTAGCGACAGAGATTCGGCCCACGGGCGCGCGTTCCGTGTTCGCGATTGTCCAGCCATTAGAGAGATGTCTTACCAACGACTGATTTCGTTGCATGTCTCTTAATATTATTGATAGTGTTATGTTTTTTAGCACGGAACAATGTTATAGAAGACAAAATAGTTAGAACAGTCTTCGTAGACAATATTTCAGGCATCTAGAGAAGTTTAGATTTCTCCTTCTGCTAGATTCGGGTCTGACATGGAGATGTAGTCTGTAGTGGTGTAAATTTACGGTTAGACTGTAGTCTACACACAGGGTAATTGACAAATAGCATATCATATTGATAGTGTTATATTTTTATCCCGAAATAATGTCATAGAAGACAGTTATTAGAACAATCTTCATAGACCATAGACTGTCTTTTGAAAAGTTTAGAAAACTGTCAGTCTGCAAGACTCAGATCTCCTCTGACATGAAGAGGGTTTAGGGCGTAGTCCACACGCAGGGTAATTGACAAATTTCACCCAATTTCCGAAAACATTAAGACCAACTTCGTATACAAGATGGTAAATGTTATTAACTACTTGGCTCCACTAATTGACCCAACACCCATCTTGTAGAATTAACTGGAATTCCTTTGATTATTCGAATCAGAATTAACTTGAACTTTCCTGCCGTGTTTCAGTTGTAATATCGGAAAGCCAAGTTATATGCCTCATTTACTCATTGGTTGGTAACCAAATCAATGTTATGACAACTTTTTTTGACGGTGACGACTTATCACGATTGACGTGACGCTCCGACGCGACGTGTCGATGCTATTGACGTGAAAAAAAACATAATTTACTAACCTCGCCTTAGTTCCTATCGCTAGCTCTTTGACAGTGTCCTAAACTAAGTCGTATTTCAACTCAAGAAACAACTCGGAGAGATTAATGTCACAGTTTGATTTTAGAATTTGAAATGTATTTCGCGCTTGCGCATGTACTCCATGAATTTGACATGAGCTGCTGGAAAATGATAAACGTAACGTATTTCTCCTTCTACAGCAGGCTAGGGTTTCGACATTACGGCACTGTAATTATAGCCGTTATTTAGCCAGCGGTCGAATTCATTAACATGTTATTGCTAAGCATTTGAATTTTATATCTGTTCTGACTGTTCTAATGATTTAATGTATTCTGAAAATGTCATAACCTTAGATTCTTAATTAACCTGTGTAACTATAGAGAAAATATACTAGAATGGACAAGCTCGCCTAAAATTAGTAAAAAATACGTGTGGCACTCGGTACTACCACGGTAAAGCTACAGAATTATTTATGCATAGCATTTTTTATCAACTTACGCAATTATAATATTTATGCAATTTTTTTTTCTTTGATATTAAATCAAGTTAGACTTTTTGAGCGTAATGAACGAAAAGGAAACTATTACATTCATACGTCTAGTCACTCGCACAAAAACACCGTACCGAAGTCTGTCGAACTGAAACGACGTTAGACGATGCACGGCTTTCAACGTCGCATCGCTGTGCCGGTCGGAGTGGGGGTGTTAGGTATTTTTCGTTACGGAACTTATTGATTCGGTCGCCGCGCTCAAACACTACGATAAAAGCTATGCAATACCTTAAAAAAGAGACAACAAATGGGGCGCATCGTCTGTTTCCCTTTCCTCTCTTTCTATTAGATGGACACTTGCACTCATAGGCAGTTGCTTGTCTACTCTAGTATAATACTCTATGGTTGTGGTTGTTATACAATACGCAAGAATAAGACAGCGAGATAGGGCTCTCTTTCACTCACACACACACTGACAGAAAGAGACACGAAATAAGCCTAATTAAAAACGTTGTTTCATCTGTAACAAAATAAGGGTAATCTGTTTAGCGTAACTTAACAAAGTTACGTATCTCAGTACAAAAGTATTCCGCTCCACTTAACAAAAGGCGGTGTGAAGTGACAACACGGGTGAAAGTGTAAGTGACAATGCAATCTCGCCTGATCGCGGGACGCATTGTGCGACCGACGGAAACTGCTGTAATAGGTCTAAGAACATTTGAAAATGTATGCATCCAGAAAGCAAGGGTTAAGAAAGCCATTTTGAGATTCATCAATACTATCCATAACTCTCCCTGTGCACAATTCGAGTTTCCTTACAGAATAAAAATTTTAAGGTCTAAAAACATTTGAAAATGTATACATCCAAAAAGCAAGGGTTAAGAAAACCATTTTGAGATTCATCAACACAATCCATAGCATTCCCGATGCACGATTCGAGTCTTCTTACAGAATAAAAATTTTAAGGTCTAAGAACATTCGAAAATGTATGAATCCAGAAATCAAGGGTTAAGAAAACCATTTTGAGATTCATCACAACGATCCATATTCCCGATGATGATTCTTGTCTTCTTTCGCAATGAAAAGTTTAAAGGTATGGTCCAGTACGTTGGCTGTACACGGCTTGGCTGACTTCGATTTCCAATTCTTTCACTTGCAGTTCTGTCATAAACCTCACACACCTTTGCGAACATTATAGAGTACTCTCAGCTTATGCAAGTTTCCTCGTAGTGTTATCCTTTATCGAAGCAAGTGATAATTAATTTGTAAAACACACGTAGCAATGGTTTATGATGCGTGAAGGATTCAACAATGAACTATTCAAAATCATGCAGGAATCAATCATATACTTATATAAGTTGTTTTTAGGGTTCGGTACCTTGAAAGGAGAAAACGGACTTATAGGATCAGTTTGTTGTCCTTCCGTCCGTATGTCAAGACCCTGTTTCTCAGAAATGCGTGTAGGTATTAAGCTGAAATTTATATTATACTCAGGTCTACTGTCCCTTAGAGCTGTGAAAAAATCAAACTTCTAAGCCAATGCAATCAAAAGATACACTCGTTTATCCCGCAAATTTTCGAAACTCGCAAGGGAATCAAAACCCTGTACTTCCCGTCAACTTAGAATCTTAAAATTGGGTACAAAGCAACGTCTTATAGCAGAGATAAAGGAAAAATTGCGAAAACCGTATTTTTTGTTACATCACATTTTTTTAAGGAACCCTCGGTGTGCCAGTCGGGCTCGAACTCGGGTGGTTTTTTCCTTCTAATACAGTGCTATTTAAATTTAGTATTCAAACGCTAACAAAGTGTTCTTATGTACATACATTTATTTATTTATTTATTTTATAAACTTAACAAATCTACATACGCACATGTTCTACAATTTCAATAGTCATTACAACCAACTAATTAAATAGCAGGAACTGTACAACAGTTGATTGACCCACATTAGTAAACTCAATGAACTAATCCATTATTCTCCAATGATTGTTTCGACAATCGATAGCTAATATCGATTATCGATAACCTTGCGCCGATATGGACAGAAAGTTATTGTTAGAAATCAATCAGAAGTCGAAAAGTGAATGTTGGATATACATATGCAATCAAACGATCAACTAAGTTTCGTAAGAACTATCAGTGTATCACGCGCTTTCATAATTCATCTCATTTATTTATTTAAATTACTATTTGTTTATTAAGAAGAAGAATTTAAAAAGGAATTCATATTTAAACTAGCTGTGCCCGTGGCTCTGCCCGCGTGGAAATCAGTGTATTGCAAAGGTTTTCCCGCGTAAGTCCCAATCCCGCGGGAATTTTAAGATAAAGCGTCTAAGTTTCTCCGTATTACATCAGCCATCTTCCAGTGAAAGTCCCATCAAAATCGGTCCGGATTATCCGGAACAAAACAGACAAAAATTATAAAAAATGTTATTTTGGTACATATTACCGGGTTATTCGTAATCTCGCACGAAAAATACTCGGCCGATCGTGCGACTTGGTACCTATCAAATTTACCAAATATTTGTGTCGTCGTGCATTTTTTAAACAAGGGATTTTGAAAGATTTTGCATCTCGTACTTATATATAGATAATGAGAATATCCGGCAAATGAAGAACGACCAAATGAACCTAGGTGGTAGACACTCAACTAATTTACCCAGAGGTACCTAGCGGTGAACTTTGTCTGTTACTCAGCTGAACGTCGTGAGCTTCTGAGCTTTATAACACAGCTTATAGTCCAGTCTACTCTCAGCTCTCCGTGCACTGTTTGTATAATTCGCATTACGAAGAACC
This sequence comes from Perichares adela, assembly GCA_018251795.1. Lineage (NCBI taxonomy): Eukaryota > Metazoa > Arthropoda > Insecta > Lepidoptera > Hesperiidae > Perichares > Perichares adela. Next base: position 1,899 of record DWPQ01002582.1, on the reverse strand, counting down.
TAAAATGTTTGATGAGATCTATTTATTCCCTACAGGAAGTCGTTAGTTATATCAAAGACTGATGAAGTGTAATTAACACTTCAAATCTCACACAAGTCTTAGTTAAATTAATATGAGGCATTAGTAATAAGAAAAAACTGACAACCTATTTTTCAAAGCGAATTATAACCGTAGAGAAAATAGACTAGAATAGGCAAACCGGCTGTTATGTGTCCATCTAAAAAAAGAGACAAAAAACAGTCTCCCTTTTTTTGCGCGTATTAGACATTAACATTAATGATATTATTTATTTTATAGTTATGAAGATAGGAATCCCAATTACACTATTTAACACAATCAAATACAGAATTAAAATAATAACCAATATTAACAAAGAAATAAAATGTTAATAAAAATCTCAATTATATTAATTAACACATTACGGTCAGACTTAAAAATAAAACAATAATAATTAATATTTTCAAATATCAGCTATCGCTTACATAAGAAAGGAATAGAAATAATAATATAATTAAAATAATGACAAATAATAACAAAATGTCAAAAAAGTCAAATGTCAAAATAACATGTGCAGGCACATCTTCCCTCTCTTTCTGTTAGATGCCGTACTCACATGGATTGCCTACTATAGGAAAATATCTCTATGATTATAACACTCTTTATAAGGAACAATTAGCAAACATAAAGTTTAATTGAGTCCATTTGTTTGGAGTCAAAATGACCCATGGGCCGACCTACTTGTATCACGCTACATGGCCCCTCAAGCGGTTCGAATTACACACATTAATATCCCATCACACAGATTAATGTCTAGAACTCATTCATATTGTTGGCCAATAGAGACGTATGGACAGGTCAATCAGTTGCGTGCAAGGGCAGATACGGTTTATTTTTATGAATACTCGAATATGTTACCGTAGTAAGTGTTCCTATGCAGTCTATCATATCAAAGGAATTACTGACGCTTAGCCGATCAGAAAGATAGAATTTACATATTACTAGCTCTCCGACACTGTAACCGATAAACGTCTAAACGGTTTTTAAAATAAAATCTTCAAAAGCTGTCTGTCTGTATGTTATCGATTTTCTCAAAGTCTTCAAAACGGATTTTTGTATGATTTTTACGAAAAGATCGGCTATTTTCATCCTATCATTTCCGCAGGGTCATATGATAGATTTTCTCGAAGACTTCTAAACTGATTTTTGTATGATTTTTACGAAAAGATCGGCTACTTTTCATCCTAGAAAATCCCGCAAATCAGGTTTTACACTAGAAAAATTTACGGTTTATGATACACTAATTTATACGCGGACGATGCCGTGGACACAGCTAGTAAAATAAAGTCAACAACATACAACTCAACATACTATTATTGCTCTTTTAAAATCAATAAAAATACTTTATTGTTACTCCCGTTCGAGTCTATAAGGATATCTAGTAATCCATAATTAAAAATTACACCCAATGAAAGCAATTACTTCCCATTTACGTAGTATAAGACGACAACATTATAACCGTATAAGTAATATTTCATTGAAGGCAGGAAGCCCCATGTGACTTAAATCATGTCAACATGAGTGTACTGTAACGTTCTTAGTGCTTTATTAGGTCATCATTATCTATCTATATCATAGACAACCTAGATTAATAAGTAACAAGTACTTACAATGTTTATGATATAGTTAATAATCTGTACACAAGGAATACATCAGATTGAACGCGACGCATTCCTAGTTGATATCTTATCTTAATAGTTGTACATAATCTATCTATATACTTATTATAAAACAAAGTCCCATCATGTATGTACCCCTTTTTCTCAAAATCTACTGAACGGATTTTTGTACGGTTTTAACTAAAAGTTAGTGCAATACTTTGAGAAGGTTATAGGCAAATAG
>DWPQ01002581.1:0-10438 GCA_018251795.1 Perichares adela | reverse complement strand
TCACAGATACAGAGAACACTTAAGACTATCTTATTATTAATCACACTATCCTTTCCTATTTATTTGTAAAACAAACTGATTCCCAGGCATTCCTGTCTGCTTAGTAATCATCAAGTTTGTAATAGCCTTTTGTCATGAGAATGTTTTTAACTAAACTCAAACTAAACTTTCAAGCTAAGACAGTTTTCGTATTTAATTTGTAAGCGTTACTGTGTTAAGCATAAGTCGAGTGTATCTTGAGTGCTCACTTTCAATGACTTACGAAAATCTTACGCTAATAACCACGCAAGAATAGACGTACATACTGCAAATCAAATTAGTCGTAAGATAAGTCTATACGCAGTTTATAGATTTCAAACATAGCATACAATAATACCCGTATCGTAAAATGTAATCCACAATAATACAATTTAAAATGATATATTTCAGGTGTTGTTGCTGCTAATTAATTTAGTACAGAACAATGAAGCCAACGCCCAAAGGCTACTGAACGTGCGCATTCGAGTGGACAACGAAACCGATATTATATCGCGGAGCGTCTCCGCTCTCGACCTCATTGTCGATCTGTTCTACAAGCGTGAGGACCTTGCAAGGTGCGTACTTATATTTGTGATACATTTTTCGCAATACAGTAAAAAAATATACTCAATATTTGTGTTAAAAATAAAAACAGATGACAGTCAAGATTCATGATCATTTCTCATATCACGATCTAATCATATTATTATACAATATTTGATAAACGTTCAGACTAAGTCTAAGTGATGATAAGTGGGCACCAATGCCCGTGGACGTCCGTGACATCAAAATCATCACCAATGCCTTATTTGCTAAGCAGGAAGTCCAAGTTCCACTACCATTACCATATATGTATTACACAATACCAGATTCTATCATCCTAAGCCATTTTAGATCAATTGTGTGGCGAAATTATATCAAGGTTTGATTATTATATTAATATTGATTTAGTAGTGCTGATGTATTCCAATATCACGTCAACAAGTTTAATAAATCATGAAGTGTAAAATTTTAAATATAACTTAAGTTTAAGTAGTTTTGTAACGTTGTAAATTATTTTTATATTTAAGGCGGGCGGAAGAGAACACGGACGCGCTGTTGGACGGTGAAAAAGAAACTGATGGTGAAAACGATAAGAAGAAACAACAAGACGACATCGATGAGACAGTCGCTAAGTGTATGTACAAATATGTTGTTTACCGTTGTACTTAACATATTAAGGGCGGGGCCCGTTAGAACTCTTGTGTGAACCTGTCTATATAAATGACGCCACAGTATCGTTTAGTATATCGAACGGTTTTGTTTGTATGACTTATTTAGAAACAAAACCTTAACGCAATATTTTTTTTTGTCTTAATGCGAGGATGATGTGCGAAGACTGGCAGGATAGAAGAAAAAATAAAAGCTTGAATATGGAATGTTGGTGTTTGAAATTATCGGTGTATAAGGCAGTCAAACACAGCATAGACAGTCTATGTATAATAAAATAATAAATCCTACTCTATGAGAGCTACAGGGTCGTTCTTAATAAAGTAGTTGCGATAAATAGTTATTATCATTGTAACTGTGCATTATGATATAATTTTTGGTCGTAGTATAATTTAGTTGACATTAATCCGACTCTACGACCATAGTGAATGGTTTAATATTGTATGTTTGCAGTGTTGGCGCGCGCGGGCACACACATGGAGCACACGATGGTGGGTGCGTACACGGCGCTAGTGCTGGGCCACACGGCGGTGTGCGGCGCGCCGCTGCACCGCGCGGTCCGCGTGCGTGTGCCGCACTACGCACCGCTGCTGCCGACGCTACGGAAGTACTACGCGTTCCTCGAGCTGACCGCGAGCGTGAGTGTTGTTATTATGTTACAAGTGGACCCGGACTTTATCCCGGAAAAGCAGCGATTGGACCAGGACTTTTTTTTTTGGTGAACAATGTTTTTAGGTGTCTTATTAGGTGGAGCCAGCGAATGCGATGTAAGCGCTCAGAAAGCCATTTTCGGCGACCTTTTCGTAAAATTCTTAGGAAAAAAAAACGGAAACATAGTAGCCTATTTTCATCTTCAAGAATGTCTGTATGAAAATTTATCACATTTCGGTTCAGCGATTTGGCTCGGATCACGTCACAGACGGACCGACTTACTTGCGCATTTATAATGTTAGTATGGATTTTTGTAACATGGAGTTACTTGTTTCTAATACTTCTACATTTTGTAATTGGGACTTCAAATCTTTATATGGTTTTTTTATGAGGCAACAAAGAAAGTAAAATTGAATTATTAATTTTACTTTGAAATTAGTTAGTAAATGAAATATGACTGATTTAGTGATTATTTGTTGGTACTTGAAGACCTTAATTATAAACAAGGTGGTTACCGCTCTCGAAAACGAAGACAGGTTAGTAGTACTGACGATACTGACGATGATGAGTGAAAAAAAAAACTATTTGGATGAAAAGAAAATCATTTGGTTCCCACTTCAAGCACCACGACTAGGTAAAAAACCAAAGAAACAAATGATTTTACATTTTTACAATATGATTCTTCTCAACCCGGAAATGAATTTGATCATGTGGGATAATAGTTAGTATCGTATGTTAGTATGGTATAGTGATGGTTCTTCTTTTTCAAGGTTTTGACCAACTTTTTGTATCTATTGCATTAAACGAATCTATTTCAGAGTCATGTAATTAGAATAAATGTTAAAATTTAATGTTTAAACATTAAGATTATTATGAATTTATTGATAAAGATACTTACTAAAAATTGTTGTAAAACTTACTTGTTTGAACTCCTGCACGCAGCACTTATTTTTACAGATATATATGTTTTAGAAATTAATTATCAATTATTTTGGAAAAGGAAAAATCTTCAGAAATAAATAATGTAGTGTTAGTGTTATACAATAAATAAATAAATTTAATATTATTTTAAATGTTAAACAGAAAAACAGGTGTGCTATAGGACTAACAGTTATAATTGTGAAATGATATAGATGACACTATTGAAAAGGGACCAAAGAAAGATTTTCTATCTTTCTTAAATGGCTAAAATTAAGTGGTTTGGAATAAATGGTAGATGATCAATAATTGTTATTGTAAAGTGTTGTAACTTTATAATGCGTCCTAACAGTAGGTATAACTGATAGTCACCAGAATGTCCTCGAAGATGTGGGAAATCTGCGAATCGCCATTCGGACAGCGTTGTAAAGTATGCGCTAGGCCGTCTCATGTAGTAGACGCTCTTATATTACGTTTAATTATTTTATAATATCTGAACACTTCCAGGGCGAGGCAGCAATAATGGCGCACGTGAAGGCCACGCACCGCATCATCCAGTTCATGGAGGCCAGCGACAAGGAGGACTCGGATGCGCCCGCGCAGGCCTCGGCCCCCTCGCGGTCCCCACCCTCGCAGTCGTCGCAGCCGTCCCCCGCGGCGCCTTACTCCGTCAACGCGTACAGCCGCTATTACCAGACATCGCCGTCCGACGTGCCCCAAGACATGTCGCTAAGTAACCTAAACTACAGCATGAACTATAGCTCCTCGAGCTCAGACAGAATATCGTCTTCGATGGAAGTCGATAGCTATCACTGAACCGTTGATAGACCGCGACAGCGCTTTAGTTGAGATTAAGATGCAACTGCGAATAACCAGTCATCCTGCAGGTATAGTACTAAGTTTACTTTAAATATTCATAATAATATATGGAATTGTCATTATTGTAGTCTACTCTATTTACGTATCTATTGAAAGTTATGGACTTTCATTAATCAAAGTTGTTGTTCAGTGGACTCAACGCTGCTGATATTGAAGCAAAAGCAAGCGCTTAAAGCAATTCGCTTCATAACGCAGTTATTTGTCACAGGCTAAGCTACAACCGACTGAAGTGTTAAAAATAAAAAAGTTCGCGTAGTAATGAGATCAGTGACATGCACACTGATAGACCTCGATGTTTCATATCATTTGAGCATAATGTTTACATCTAACTGCAATTGTACTTGAGTTAAACAATTGAAGTAGGTACGGGCATTAGCTGAGAGCATGCTTACTCCAGGTGAACTGAATCCTCTGCTGGTACTTCCATAGTGATTAAATAAAAATAGTGTTGCGTTGTGTCTCAATTCAGCGCGGTCGCGTTCTGTAAACGAAGAAAAACTTGACTCAATCTTAACAGCTTTTCGGGTATGGAAGCAAGCAATGCATACCAAAAAACAATGGAACAACTAAAAATATCGTATTGACCTTTACAGTTTTGTTATGAATATTGTTAAAGATACTGGGGGCTTAAGAAAACATTGAAAAAAACTTTTTGTTCAATAACTTGACGATAGCTTCGACGTATTCCGAGAAATGTTGTTTGAAAATGATCAGTAGCACCCATTTGTCTTTGGGTCATATGTGATAAGACTTGTATATAGTTTATATAAGCCAAAACAGAAACAATCGTTGTACATTGCAACCGTTATATATCGAGACGCGTGTCATTTCATTAGATAAATTAATTGTCGGTAGGAGGTCCGGACGTTACCTCAGCTCTTTGTAATGATACTTCTTCCTTCTCTAAATCATTTGTGTAAATATAGTTGGCCATCGTTAAGGAGTAGTTAGTCGCATTAATCATTGATATGGGTTATGACATCTTAATTAAATTGAGATATTTCGAGTTTAAGCCACTTAACTGGCAATACAAAAGTGCAAAAATAGTCGTATAAGTGTATAATAGATATACTTTATATGTGAATATTGTGTCTGCACTCTTTTTGTATCATAGTGTTTCAGATCGGTTTAAAATTATCGACTATTGTTTTACTGAGGCACAATTGTTTATTGTAAATAAATTATTAGCTAGTTTTAATAGGTCGGTCTGTTGAGTAAGTAGCATAGACAAGGTTATTTGTATTGATCGTGAGACGCGTTATGGTGTTCCAACGTTCATTGAAGCAGTCGTCTGTACTTGAATACACTGCGTTTTATGTGTTGACTGGATTTCGAACGAGCGAGTCCTTCCTAATAGTGTCCTTATGATTAATGTTAAATAAAAATGAATTTGCAACTGTTTTAATGAACGGTGGACTAGTAAGAGTAAGTTGGCCGCGCGCCGTGTCAAAATGTTACAAAATGTACAAATGTACATGTCACTTGTTGGTAACAGAGAGAAATATATATTATGCTTAAATATTTAATAATGAATAAGACGATATAATGTTGGACTTTTAATCATTATCTGATAGGGACTAACTTATACAGCGAATGCATTGTGGGTTTGTTTCGTGTTTGTTTTGTATTTCCATATTATTGTGAAAGACTTGGAACCTGACTGATTTATTGTTTTACAAATTGTGTTTCAAACTGTTGTCAACGCTCTCTCTACCAATTGATTTGTTTATGACTTATTGCACACCTGTAAACGCAAACATGGTACAAAATTGGTGATCAAATTGAACGTCTCCAACGTCAGTGATGAGTAACATATTGACTGGGGAACTAATGGAGAAGCATGTAATTATTTAAGCTTTATTTTAGAACATTACTTTACTTTGATTTACAAAATTAAACATTTGAAAATTAAGTAGCAATATGCAATTTTGATAAGGGGATTTATATAAGAGAAAGTATATAAAAATATGTTTTTTCGTTGTAGGGTAATGAAAAGTGTCCTTTTGATCTGTTACTTTAGCTGGATATGTAAATCAGATGCGATTTTATTGTGTACCCTAACTGTTATATGGATGCTAATGTTGCATAATATATTGCGTTGATCAATAATTTATTTATATAAAAGATTAATTGTTGTTTCAATGTGTTTACATACATAATCCATTTAAATGTTTTTATGTATTGTGACGGTGTTGGAAGTTCGATTGATGTCATGTGATTTTTTTTGTATGATCTTAGAATACTTACAGACATCTGCAAAGAATGTATAGAGTACTAAAGTATCTCTAAGTGTTTGTAATATATACTGTTTTTATAATATTCATTACAAATACAGGTCTCGTTTTGAATGATAGATACGATTGGCGTCAGTGGTAGCCTTGGCTTGTGTTTGTGGACACTGCAAACCTTGACCGACTTTGATCGCTTTAATACTACTGGGACTCAATCACTTGACTTTATAATGATGTCTCGAGTTTTCATCACTTGATCCTAAATTTTTTTTTTACCAATAGATATGTGCACATCATACCTCATTAAAGGACACATTTTTATACTTGCATTTGTGAATTTTCTCATTAGAAATTTAATTCCTATGAAACTCCATTTAACCCTATCAGGAACATTACAAAGCAGATGAGAAATATATATGTTATTAAAGTTGATAATATTTAATATATTTTACATTTTATAATTATTTTGGTACACAGTTATTTTTGGCTCTCCTACTGCAGTTTTTTCTCAATTTCCCCTTTCAGGGGGCGGTTGAAGAGCCCACCAAAAAAGGGAAAAACAAATATATAATGATATTTAGTACTACTTAAATATCACATGATTCATTTTTCGTAAATCACATGGAATACACTATAAATTGCAAATGTATATTATGTAAACTTGTGCAATAAGCGTGTTGTTGTTATAATAAAAAGAACTGAATTAACATAAAATTCAATTAATAAAAATCAGTATATTTTCACATTTGCATTTTTGCACGCAATTTAAGAATAGGGAGAGCTATAAAATTGTTTATTCTCAAAAGGGGCGGTGCTTGAAAAACATCTGTGACACTGTTCTAATTGTATGATGAAATAGAGCAGTGATTTTCGAAGACGTCACAATTATGTTTGGAATGGGTTGTATGTATTAATGTAATGAAATTTATTCGATGTTGGTTTTTAAAAATACTTTTCGAAGGTCAAATTGACTCCATGATATTCAGTTGTTGGCTAGGACTGGTCTAGAAGTTCACGACTGTACTTATTTACTTACATCCTGATCATACTTATGCCACACCTGCATCCGGTATGCTGCTAAAACAATCATGTGAAAATTTCATCATTGACCTCAAAATACGGTTTTCGAGACAGCTTTACTTATATTTTAAGTTTCATTATAGTATTTCTTATTGCACTTGGTATGTATGTACCTATTTTGTATGAATTATTTTAGCCGGTGACCTTGGGATTTGTAGTTTTATTATTATTTCGATTATTTGTGTTTCTTGTACAGTTTAATCCTTATTGCCTAAATTATATTTACGTAATTTATTGACCCTTTAGGTGTACTATATAAGCGTAGCTCCGTATGCATTTCGTTGTAACTTACTTTTTTATCACACTTTTGTTCTTAAAATAGATATTGAGGAACTAGTGTCAGGCACTACAGAATTCGAATGTGGAAAATTTCGAATTTGCCTATTTTTGGTAATCGAAATGTTTATTTTCGTATTAATTTTATTTTAGAACAAATGAAAGTATTCTGTAGTGTCCTCATTGGTGTTTCGAGTCTAACAATGTTATTGTGTTCGAGACTCACGAGGGTTTGATATCTTGAGAAATTATTGTAAATGTAAATGTACCGTGTAATTATGTTATAAAGTATTACGTGTAATTATTAAAAGAAGGACAATTTAAATAACAGATCGTATTATTTTACTGTTACCCTTGAACCTTTTTATCGACAACAATGAGATAACTACATTATATTTTTTTCGTATAATATATAAACAACATTTTCGCTACGAATCGATTAAAAGTTTTTGGTATTATTATTATTATTGTTTGACCTTTCAATATACATAATACTGTTTGGGATTCCGAAGGTTTGGATTAGGCAGATTCTAGGTGCCTCATAGTATTTTTAAAACTGGTTTCAGGAATGTGATGAATACATGTTGTACGAGTTTGTGCGAGTTATTCTCGACCTTATGGCTTATCACAATGCAATAGCAAATAAAAGACGACTCATTTAAAATTGGCTACGTGATATTACTATCAAGATTAGTAACAAGAAATAAAAATATGTAATAATATGATTATAAGTAATACTAGAGCCCATGATCAAATATATCTTATAGTTTTCCGGATTAATAACTAACAAGATAATTGGGGATCTCTTTGAAGATTTTCGACTTACTATACAGGGGTACATAGTACGGACTAAATGTATTTTTATATGTAAAAAATAAGATGGAGGTCATTAGACTAACAATTCAATAAGAGTTGCTGATATGCTTGTAAATGCTACGCAGAATTTTTTTAAATTGTCTTTGAATTCAGGATAACGGAATATAATAATTTAAGACCATTTCCGCAGTTAGTCCTATACATAAGACAATTTTTTTGTCATGGACTCTGTTACAATGATTATAATTATGCTTTCAACAATACATTGCATAATATAATACCTACATAAAAATAATAAATAGTTGACACAGGTTCTAAATAAAAAAAAAGATTAAACAGCAATAATTTTATAAATCATCTGCCCATATCATCAAGCCTAGTACTGGCAGTCACTCTAATATTCTGCCAGTCTCCTGATTCTGTGAATCGTTTATTCACGGCCATGAGTTGTTCAAAGTTAGCTTTAGCAAGCTTATGTTTGTTTTTCACTTTTTGTACCAGTTCTTCATCATAAACTTCCTCGGGATGTTCCAGTTTTAGGTGAGCTTTCATCTCTTGGACCGTGACTAGGAAACAGTTCCATGGAGACCAGTCGTCATTGACGTGCCAACGACATAAACGTAGTTCAGACATGTCGTGGCATTCGCTGATTGCTGAATGAGAATGCCACAGTTTCTCTACAATAACAAATACATCTTTTTCTTGAAGAACGAATGCTAACGATCCCCAACATTTCCTCCGACGCTCATCGCGTTGGACGGCTCTTAAAATAAATTTGTACGGTGTCATGTCTATCCAGCTTCGTTCCGTGACGTCCTTCCATGAACATGAATTGCAGACTAAGAAACCACTCATCTTGGCATTCAAAGGGAACTCTGTATAACTCTTTACTAAGTGACACATCTCGCATAAATGCAGTCGGCTGTTTTCCATATTTTTGTAGTCTGTATTATCCTTTCTTTTGGTAACGTCAGAGTTTAGTTCGGATGTTTTTATCAGTTGCAACACGGACGCCGCTATTCTCCTCCTCAAAAATTCTAATTGGTAGTCATTCGATCTTCTTACGAGAAGGTCACATTCTCGGTCAAGCAACGTTATAATATCTTCTGCTAGCGCATGTCTAAATTCTTGTAAAGCAAACTTCATTTGGACTAGCAGCTCAATACGTTCTTTAACTTCCATATCTTCACGTAGAAACGAGTTGTACAATTCTTTAAGCTTTCTAGCCTTTTGTATTTCAATTGTATCCATAAAGATAATTTTGCCGTCACGTCCGTACCATGTTACAGGTTTTGAAATTTCCTCAAGAAACAGTTTTTCTTTAATTTTCTGACTGTCCTCTTTGACTTTTACCCTGTATGCTTCGATACAACGCAGAAGCTCCACTTCCTTATCCAGTAGTAAAGTAAATTCAGCAATCTTGGGTCCTTTGGAATGAAGTTGGGATATTCTTGCAATTTCAGCGTGTTTCCAGCGATCAACCTGTTTCACAAAAGTTTTAGTTTATAAATAATGTAATATAAATACCTACCGGAAGAGAATGCAAGTTTAATATGTATGTAATTAATTTATTGAATGTAGAAAATTATTCAGGTAGGTTATAGATAGATGATGAGACAATGAAGAAAGAGTTAAAGAAAACGAAAACCCTTGACACTGTTATTAACATAAAAATTTTCTTGATATTTGTGTCTAAGTATATGATTTACCATTGCGTATAGTTGATCAAAATCTTCACGTGTTTTAGGAAACGTTTTAGTAACTAAATCTTTACGTAGACGTCTCTCCATGGCTTCTCGTTCAAGTCGCTCCTCTTCTTTCATTCTCGCTATTCTTTCCCTAAAAGGAATACGTCTTAGGTTAATCAATATTACTTTCTATCATTACGATAGCTACATTAATAAAATCACATTTATCATCTGTTATTAGCTACTAGTTATTATTTTCATTCAAACATTAAATTGAAATTAAATTAATTAAGAACAGTTTGTTACCTTTACTAACGTTAACAATGCACCACCATGTATGATATCACATTGAAATACAATAATGTACCTACAACCGGTACAACGATTTTATAATGTAGGTACCTATTATATCCTATTCCTATATCTTTAAACGAGCAATTCTTGTATATTTATTTATTTATTTATTTATTTATATATATATATATGGGATCTAGGAAACGGCTCCAACGATTTCGATGAAATTTGGTGTGTGGGTGTATTCAAGGGTGATAAGACATCTAGCTAGGTCTCATCTTTATTGAAAGCTTGGGTTGGGAGATGGCCACAGGAACTCGATGATGAAACGACACAACCTCATCGAATTTGGGCTCGTTGGATTTGTCTTGACGAGCA
>DWPQ01002580.1:0-10440 GCA_018251795.1 Perichares adela | reverse complement strand
AACATAAAATCTGAATTTACAGATGAAACTTAAACTTAAAAATGGCTGCCCTGAAAAATGATCATTTTCGATTTGTTCACGCCTGGTACGGATTATAGGTTGTGAGTTGAACCAAGGAGGGGCTTATGTTCAGCAGTGGACTACAAAAGGCTGATGGATGAGTTCAACCAAGTTTTCCTTTCCTTTATTTTTTTTTAAACACCGCGTACATGATTTCCACCGAATCTAAATTTGTAGACTGTTGTACTATCACTACTATTTGTTTACATTTAGTCGATCCCGGCTACTTCCACACGTAAACAATCCACTTCCTTCCTTATGTCTATGGTACTAAGACTTAATGTTATTAGGTATATAAGTAGATTCACTGTGGATGTTTGTTTTTCTAATGGAAAATTTTCTTCCTGTGCTTTGACAGAATACAATCTTTGAGACTGCCGTAACAGTGAATAGACACTTTGTCATACGCGCTTTGACTCAAAGACGTGGAACACTCCACTCAACTTTCTTATGCTATGGTCACCGCCATCCATTTAACGGTGGATATTAAAGCGGGCTGCTGCTAGCCAGATAGTAAAAAATCTCAGTAAAGAATCTCTCCATCGTCTTGATTAAACTGGATTACATACAATCTTTAATAAAATCTTTGAAACATAACTAGAAATCTGCCGAAAATTCCTAGATGACCAAACGTTAAAAAATTTAATTTGGATTCCAAGGTATTTTTTAAAAGAAACTTACTACTATGATATTAATTCAACTGCTTTTTTGTAGACGAGGAATGCCCTCACAGACTTAGTCATAGGCGGCAGAACAAACAAGTACCGCTTGCTATGATCGACAACGATACCTGCTAGGCTTCATTCTTCTCATTATGTCCTTGTCAATTCTACAAGCCTGCTACTCCTTTTATACAATCCTCCAGTATTACACCTGGACCTTATGACAGAATGCGACAACCATCTCTGTGACATCCATGAAAACGATCACTTCGTTTGGCGACTAAAGTCTAGTAGTCACCCTAACTGCGAGGGATGCCGGGATGCTTTGTTGAGGTCAGTCACAAGACAGGTAAAGATTTGTTCAGACATCCCGGGAGAATATGATATTGAATGTATGCATCCAAACTAATTTCAATTAAAGAATCCTCTTGGTGGAGTTTGGTATCCCGCCACAAGCGAATAGGAAACGTAAAGGCGTCCCAGTCAATAAAGCGATAGTATACCGGGCTAAGACGACCCATACAATAGTTTAATCATCTATAGTTTGTTTGTTTCTCATGGACATTTTACTGTTGGCCCTAGCGGACTTTACAGCTATACGCGGACAGAAAGGCGAGTTGGAATGCTCAGCCAGAGAAGATCTAGCGAAGAGGGGGTGAAACCTTTTCGAAAAATAGAGGCTGCGAGCGTCCTTAGGACACCTGTGGGGTCCGAACCTCGGCCTGCAACGTTGCCCTGAGGAGGTCGTCGTGGTTAGATGGGCCACGCGGGAATACCTTGTGGCGGCTAACACCTATTTATCTGTGCAATTATTATCACATACACAAGCTTTGTATCCGTAATATAGTAATAATTGTTAATTCCAGATAATAGTAGAAAAATAATAGTAGTATTAATCCATAGATATGATGCCAGATGCCATGATACCAGTGTTTGCGTTGTGATTTATGAAACACTGCCGGAGGTATAAGGCTCAAATTAAACGGTCCGGAACTCACCCGCTTTTGCGATAACGTTTGATTGGAAACTTATTTTCATACGGTTCAATTTCAGTATCACATCAAACGATACGAAGGCATCTATTGAAAGATCTTTTAATAAGCAGTATAATCTGACATACCTACTTTATTCGGTGGAACTTTTAGCATATATGGATTAATTAAAATTTCACACTCCCACGCCTATTCTAGGATTCAATGCATGGTGGGTGGCAACATAATAACATAATAAATGTAATAATATCACAATAACTCACAACTCGAGAGCAAAAATGTATCTTTCTAATTTAGATTTCCCAGGCCGGCAGTCGAACTCGGGGCTACTCGTTCGGCAGGCTATCACTACCAAGATCTGCTACCGAGATCTGCATGATAGGTTAATGTTTAACGGTAAGAATGCCTTTTATGAGACACTAAATGTATGTATATTTCATAGTAATATCCTCTGTGTGTAGTAGCGTGACTTCAATGGAACGATTACAGTTATGAACACAGAAAACTGGCGTTATAAGAGAGCTAGATAATCGGATCGTTTGTCAACAGCCTAATTATATTATAAATGTGTATCATTTGGGATTCAAGTTCCATTGTTTACATAACTATTAATTATGATGTTTTAATATCATTCCTGGTACCGTGTAAGTTATCGGTACATAAACCTTTATCCATATATTTATAGGTGAAGAGAAAATTGTGCACTTCGCTACTGAGAACATTTTGTGTACACTGAATTTAGCATAGTAAAGGTTTTATGGTATGCCTTAGGCAAAAAAAAATGTTTTAGTTTAAATATACCTACAAATGATTAAGTGACTAAAAATCAAGTATGATTTTGAGTTATGAGTTATTCAAGAAAAATTGTCCGCGCATGACTAAGCGACACGACACGACACGAATGGCTGTCGGATGGAAATATTGTGCTAAACGGCTACGTTTACAACCACGCTCAATTATCCGTCTTCCTTATAAACGACACTACTGCGTATAACGCTGACAAAAGCTCTCTGGGGATTTTTACTCCCAGTTTCAAGAGGCTTTCAAGATTGAAACTTATAACACGAGCGTTTCTTGAAGTTTTCATGTCCCGGTACGGGTAAAATGTATGTTGGAAACTTTAAATTAAACCAGAGTCTGTTTATGTGGGTACATTCTCTATGGCTCCACGAGTTAGTGTTGGATATTGCATTAGTAACTTAGAAGCGCATTTAATGAGGGGCAGGGCCTTAGACAAAAACCTTAGCGGTTAGCGTTTACGTTACACGTCTTAAAATGTATGTTAACTATATTCACATCGAAAAGGCGTCAGTTGTCACGTCAAATTCTTTCCGGCGGTGAATTACAACCGCTAAGACTTTTGTCTAGGAGCTAAAGTAACATAACAAAAAAAATATGTCATGTTAACAAATGTATGGCACATAAAAAAACTACACTATCAATAGCCGTGAAATGAGCAAACGAGCCAGCTGTTGATAAGCGGCCACCGTCGTCCATTGACGTTCGCGAAACCAAAGGCAAAAAATAAAATGTTTGACATGCAACAATTCTTAGGGGTATGAAAAATACATATTAACCTTCTTCATGAATCACCCTATCTATTGCAGAAAATTCCGCTTGTATTAAAATTTAAATCCGTTAGATAGTTCAAAAGATATGATTTCACAGACAGCGGAAGCGGCTTCACTTTATACTATGTGAAGAAGCGTAGCGAATCCCTTCAGTATCGCTGATGCCTACGGACGGTAGGATCACTTTCCGTCACATTCGAGTTTCTCCGCTATTGACATAAAGCGTATTGAAAAGGTATTATTTGTAAGCCAACAATACGTCGATGCCTATACAGTTGAAGAAGGTAATGGCAAATGGTGACCACTTACAATGACCTAATAAGGTCCTTCAGCGCATTCACCTTTCAGGCAAACAAATAAGTAGACCGCTGTTTCATTGAGCCCATTATTTATCCACTTTACTTTTAACTACCTGTGCCCGCGGCTCGTCCCGCGTGGAAATCAGTATGTCGTTTTGCTCGCGTAAGCCCCGATCCCGCGGGAATTCTAAGATAAAAAATAGCCCAAGTTGCTCCTTATTGCATCAGCTATCTTCCAGTTGTACACCCGTCAAAATAGGTCCAACCGTTTCGGAGATTAGCCGAAACAATCAGTCAGAAAGTCTTTTTTTTCTTCCTATATAACCATTTAACGTTAAAAAAAAAACATGTTTTTAGTTTCAAAATTTTCATCGTGCACTAGGTGTACTACTAGTCAAGTCCTGTAGTTTGATATCCATATTGACGTAATTGTGACAAAATATCTTATTATATCAAAATATCTTGGATTTCCATCTTCTTAAAACGTTTCAAAAGCGGTTATTTTAATATCACAAACAGACACTCACAATTTTATTTATTTGTATAGACTGTCTATCATTTATTACTGCCCATTTATACGCAAATAGGTCTCGTACAAAAGTTCGAGAATGTTCTTTTGAAATCGAAAGAAAATCGAGAAACAGAATTTATGATGAATACGTTTGAGTGGGGTTACGCTTATCTCATTAAAGCGGGGTTAAACCGTTAAGGCGCCACTCGAGTAACTAACTTGATTTCTGTCTTTGCCAACATGTTCAATTGGTTCTCTGCCAGGATATATTTTTTCTCCTATTACTTTATTTCTTCCTACTAAAGCAATCTCGACCGTCGCATTAAAGGTTTTGGGTACACTTTTGAATGGCGTAAACTAAAACGGAACTTAAGAATTAAATTCATCTTTGTACACGATTGTTCGTATCCAGATTGCTAATGGACGCGGAAAAGTTTCTGATTTAATGTACTCCACAAAAGAAATTTATCAAGACGTGGAGCGGCCTGTTAAATTCGAAAAAATCCATGTCTGAGGTATTTTACGTTTCCGTCACTTTGCTTCTTCTAATGGGTAGGTAAAATAGGATGTGACATGAATCAATTTTTAAGTTCCTTCTGTTCGAACTGTTAGAAGTCATTGGTTTCTATCCCACTAGTTCCCCATTCTAAAATGAGACAGCAGTGATTGCCGAGCGGTTTGATTATTGCTCTTCCCAACGGGAGGCCGTGCGATCGAATCCGGCACGCACCACTAATTCTAACCACTAATTCTAAGTTATGTGCCTATTAGAAATAACAATCACTAGCTTCGGTGAAGGAAAACATGGTGAAGAAACCGACATACCTTTCTGAACGCTCTCGAAAGTGTGTTAAGTCTGTCAACCCGCACTTGGCCAGCGTGGTGGACTATGGCCTAAACTCTCTCTGTGTGTGTGAGAGGAGACCCGAGCCCAGCAGTGGGACAATTACGGGTTGATGTGTTAGAGCAGCTACAAGCATAGTAGAGTAACCAAAAAAATCCTGTTTAGTACTATGTTGTTGGTGTTATTGATATCCAAAGCCGTCGATGACCACTTAACACCATGTATCCTGTCCACAAGTTTGCAATTGACATACAAGTGCAAAGTTCTCTACAATATTTTACACTTTAAAAGTTCTGGCATTGAACCCAAACTGATGTTTCAACTAGTTTGAACCTCGCTGCTAATCCGAGTCGAATGTTTTCAATGGGCAAGTTAAAAGCTCGTACTCCTTTTACCCTTTTTCGGTTTAAAATCGTTTTCGTTCACATATATACGGATATTCGGATCGCTCGGTTTACCGGCCGCCCAAAAACAAAACTCCGTTAAAATTTTTAAAACTGCAAAATAAAGTTACAACAACTCCATGAAAATAATAACTATTAACTCAGCGGCTTGACCGGGTAACAAAACCTTCGTTCTACTGAGACTATTATCATTTGTATCATTGTCAAATACTGACTCAGTAATGATAGGTACATATGCTAAGGACGTCATCTCTCTCTTCAGTCGTACTCTTGTCAGAGTGGTCGTAGTTCTGTGACGATGCAGGAAATAGCAGCTTTTGCGATGCGTCTCCATCTAATACGATCCTCATTGGTGCATTGGACTATGGACTTCATATGAGACTGTATTTCTATTTGAGGTTTTCATGGCCAAAGGTTTCATGGGAGCATTCTACAACCAAACTCCAACATAAGGCGTTCCTGGATTTCCACAGTAACGCAAATATTTTACGTGTTATCTTTGTATAAAGAAAGTGAGATTTCATTTTTAAATCCACAGATTTATTGTAAATAGTACGACGCTCGTGGAATACATAAAATTGGTTTATGCTAAGTTAGCATAATTTAATTTACTTTGCCTAGATTTAGACGATGACCCAGATAACTTTGTAAAATATTATGATTTCATTTCAACCAACCTGTAAGCTTTTATTTGACTTATAGAAACCGGGGCAGACTGTCCAGTTTTTATAGATTCTTTGATTTTTTTTTCTCTTTTAACAGAAAATGTTATAGGTATTCGATACGTATATATTTATATAAAAATCAAATAATATAAGTAGTTTATATGTTAATAGACTTCGACAAGGTATGATGCAATGACTTTAAAAATTGCCGAATGTATACATTTTTAAGTATATTAATTGTATTCACTTCTCTGTACTATCTTCTCTGTAGTATGTCTTTAGGAGATGGCGCTTAGTACTTAGTTCTAACTTCAATGCAACATAATCGTATTTGAAACCTGCTCCTACGGTTAGATTTAGCAGAATATTTTACTGCTATATTGTATCTTGCAATTCACCAGTAGCTGACGTCATTTGCATATATTTTGCCAAACAGAGTCCACTTCTAACTGGATCCCACTCAATTCTGTAGTCATAGTTTTTATTATATTTACAAAATGGGTTAAAGCCAAGTAGTTGAGCTGTAAACATGACCAGACGATAAATGTTGTATCCATTTGACAGTTTTCTTATGTAATCAGTTTTATTTCGCTTCATAGCCACCATAAAGGAGGAATACAAAATTTGTAGGAACTACGAAATGCTCTCCTGTTTTACAAAATGCTACCTTATAACCGGAGGAAATGTCTGCATCTCCTATAGACATGGTTAACATCAGTAGAGTCATCTGTGTAATATCAGTCTCTGAAGAGTTCCATATATTCCGGTACTTTTAGAATTCCTTAGAAGGTACCTCGGTCTACAATAAGCGGCAAAAAGGATCGTGAAAATAGGGCCATGGACGATTTGACACGAATCCAATCAGTGTGGATGGAACTTCATGGGCTATTGGTTCGACAATGGAAGGGTGAAGTCGGTACAAAGTCGAATAGTTCTCAGCACTCAACATAACATAAGTGTATGAAATACGCGTAGGGAGCATTTCCCTCTTACGGTTTAAAGGTGGAGTTCTCACCGACATGAGTCGCGTCGCAACAGCAAATTATATGTTTTGCCCCTGCGCGAGACAACTTCAAAGCATACTAGATGGCAAGAACTATACCACTTTTTTGTTATTGTCCTATTTTTGGTGGCTTTCAGGTCTCTTGGTATGCGATCACATCAGCCGCATCAAGCCGAGAAACCAAAATGCTACCCCGAAGGCCTATTCAGATACATTTTTGAAGAAATCAGTGGTTATACGATACAATTACAATATCATAACGCTTGTAGGAGAAAATACGACTTCAAAACAGAAAATAAAACTTTTATAAAAGCTTTACTCAGAGCACACTGACTCGCTTATAATCTGTGTAATAAAAATATATGACTTTCTCTGTCTTGCCTGTTATAGCTTTACTTAATAACTTAACTTTCATAACGAGATTATGGTATGGGATTAACTTACTGTTTATGATGTTTTGCCTTGTTGGTAATGTTTCTGTCTTTTAATAGTTTATTGCATAGTTTTATGGGATAATATAAGAATTTATCTTATTAAATGTATGGACCGGTTTATTTGTGTCCTTAATGGTAAACTAGGATTATAAACATCACTTAACATATGTTTGCGTCAAGCTGTTAAGGCAGTTGGGGCCAACAGCAAAATGTTTATCAGAAACAACACTTAACTTTTTACATATGAATAGTGATTTATTAAATGGGAAAAAAATAGTACAACATTGTCGAATTAGGATATCAGAGTCCCTAGACAAAAATCTTAGCGGTAACCGTTCACGCTCACGCTATTTTAAAAATGTATGGTAATGATAGTCCCTGCGGAAAGATGATGTGGTGTCACGCCAAAAACCTTTCCGCAGCCAGTGTCATTTCCATACATTTTTAAAATAGCGTGAGCGTTAACGGTTCCCGCTAAGATTTTTGTCTAGGAGCTCAGGTGTTTCATACATCCAAGAGTTTACAGTTGGTACCCTGCTCTTGTGCATATTATTTATGAATGGCTCGATAATGCTAATGGTAGTCGCTACCTCCTTCCTTCTAAAATCAGAATGTGTTTCGGTAAAAAACTATCACATCTGAGTATCAAATGGCTTCAATTGCTTTTTAAAAGACAAACAGTAGGTAAACTTTCAAATCCTTTGATGTCCAGGTGGCTAGTTGTCAAGTGGTCTGTTACGAGATGTTTTACCAAAAAAATATTTTGTATGTTTGCGACAGTAACTTGCTTGTGACTGAATAGACATTATCATATAAAGTTTAAATTATTAACACAATACACATAACGTTCAGAGGAACAGATTTACTGCTTCATCAAGAAGCGGATCTATCACATCATTCTCAGCTGTTCATCTGAGCTGAGCAGCGGTGATCACTTACCATCCAATGATCTGTGTACCCTGCTTAATGTATAAAAACTAAGCATGTCAGCTACCTGTCACATTAAACATGGAAAAGATACTGCCAAACAGGTTACATACGTTTTGTTGAATCCAAGGGAATAATAATATTCCTTTTCACTCTACTACTCTCACAAATGCACAAAAGATGCGTCTATTGTGTACGGGTATACAATAATCTGAAGATTTCCTTTTATAATGCAATTTCGCGCAGACGAGTTTATTTTGCGCAACACAACGCCTCTATAGTTTGGCAGCTTCGAACTCAATTTACTTGTTATTTAACGACCGGATCAAATTTCTGTTGTTACGAAAAGTGTCAAAAAATATTTTGTCCATTTGTTCGAACATATCTATTGATAAATAATTATAGTAATTTAACTAATGTTCCAGAAATGTGTCAAATCTACCAATCTCCAGTTGACTAAAGTGGCGGACAATGTCCTTAACATATATTATGATAGGATCAGCATAGCAAAGGAACAGTTATGGGCTGTGATGCTGGGTTGGTGTTGGACCTCCTCTCACAATGCGAGGATTCAAAACTAAACCGTATAACATACCACGCTGACTAATTGCAGATTGGTAAACTTTACACACCTCTGAGAATATTATAGGGATCTATCAGATACCCTTGCTTGATCACGGTGTTTTCCATCACCGAAGCAAGTGATTATTTAAGTGCTAATACACACAAATATTGCAGTGCATGAATAAATCGAAACCCTATCCTCCCGTGCCATAAAAATTTTTACTTCAAGGAAATGTATGTCTTACTGGGATAAAAATTATTCTAGTTTTTGATTTAACCAAAGTGTACTGGAAAAAATAAACCAGACTTACGCTATTTGCACAGTATATTAATATTTTATTATTTGTACTATAATAATACAACCACCATCCTTTATATTTTTACAAGTTATTCTATTATTGGACATATTATGTCACAATTACTCAACAATATACGAGTACATCACCTAGCCAGTCCTAGTCTCCAACAAAGTGTCCTGTTCCAAAGTGTCCGCTTAATTCCATTCCGCCATAGATTATACATAATAATAATAATAGATTTACACCAAGATAACTTCTGCTTTTGATCATTTCTTCTGATCAAAGTTTCAAAACAAAGGATTTATTGTTCGATGAGTTGTAAGGAATCCTGAAGAAACGGACATCAATCAATTTGAAACAAAGACCGGTCTCATTCGTCGGACGTGATCGTCATACGCTCTAAGTATCAGCCCCTTTTTACTTCGTCCGTCTTGTGTCAAAAACTTACATTAAAGACTTATTTAGTTCAAGTGTTAAACTAGGTCAAAAGTAAAAAACGGTTCACATATTTACTTTTTACGCAAAATAAATTATGAAATCTTTACTAGAATTTATCGATTTGATTTTAGTTATGAACTGATTAGAATAGTCTGCGGCATGTATTCACCAAGAGTCTATAAAGCGAAGTATTGATTGTATCAGTGACCAACTCACAATTAAAGTCACTTACGATACACCTCTTCATAATGGCTATCTTAGGTAAATACCAAGGATATTGTTCTTTTTCGTATATTGGCGACAAAAAAAAGATACACGAACTGCTGATAAATGGTAAATGTCGCCTACAGACACGTGCACGCAAACCGAAAGACGGAAAGGGGAAAGGAAACGAATTTGTTAAATACTCTTTTTTAATAGCGGAGATAAAATATTCCAAAAGGAAGATCATTCCACAGTCCACAAATCCGGGGCAGAAAGGAACACGAAATGTGAAAAGTTACTCATAACTCCGTAAAACACGAAAACCCGTTCATAATTTTGCGCCACTAGCAGTTATCAAATCAACTTCCGACGTTACCCGACGTAGCTTACTAAGCTTTATCGATCACATTAGATTGACATAAGCCGAAGGGCTAAGAATTTCTATTTTCTTTTTAGCACATTGTCTAAAAGAAGTCGATGCGAAGGGATCGAATATCACGTCAATATTGTCTGTGAGACAACAGACGCTGGTTCAATATCCATCAATCATCAGGCGACGAGGG
>DWPQ01002579.1:0-10442 GCA_018251795.1 Perichares adela | reverse complement strand
TGTAACTTCAGTAACGAACTAAAAATGTAATTGTGGCATCTAAATAGAGAGTCTTATAATATTACTATCAAAACGTCTTTCCTGTACCCAATCGCTCGCACTGCCATTAACAGATTGCATTTGTATTTTTTTTGTGTAATAGATTGCATGTTTTTAATATTAAAAATTTGTTGATTTGCAGAATCGCGAGCACAAACACAGAACGGAAGTGTACGTGATGACCGTGACCCAGGAGCTGGCGGAGTGGGAGGACTCGCGGCTGATGGGACGCAAGCGGCAGTGGTTCTCGATCGAGGACGCGCTGGCCCAGCTCGCGCTGCACAAGCCCATCCAGCGCCACTACCTGCAGCAGCTGAAGCGCTCGAAGCAGAAGCCCGACGACCCCGGCAGCTAGACCGCAGCCGCTAACTCTTCGAACTGCACTGCGCCGCGAAACATTCTGCAGTGCCGTCGGAAACGCTCAAACGTTTCGGATGTAACTCTCTGTACACTCCACTTTGCTTGTCCGATTCTCCGCGTTTCCCGCCAATACCCGACGGAGGGCGGTGAGATACCGGTTAATATGAATTCGTACGTGTCGGTGTGACGACAGTGTGCTGCGCTCGGCGAGCATGTGTGCCTATGGAACGAAACTTTAAACTGATAATAGATTTTACTACATTAATACATACCGTTAATTGTTGAACCGGCTTTTATACTATTTTAACTTTAGTGTTATCACCAGACCAGAAGTGTGATAGATAGTTTTAAAATGAGCGGTAATGAGGTTTGCGCCCGAGCGAAGAGGCCCTTGGCAGCCGCTCAAACGATTGTAGATATCGCACGCGCGACTATTGTCAACACGATTCCAATTTCTCGAGAATTAAATAAACTAACGCGACCATTTGTCAATTCGATATATCTTAAGGAAAGCAGGTTGGAGGTCCGTCAGGGTTGCCAGACATTTATATTAAAGGAGATTGCGCAATGAAAATTGGTATAATGTCTAAAAATAGCCTTAAACATTTTTGGATCGAAATTGACCCAAAAATGGTCTCTGTGTTCAATATTCGATTCTTAGGTTGATATTGTCATTACTTGAACAACGAAACTGACACATAATTGAGTCAAATGTTACAAGGAAACTATTCATTGTCGTGTAAATATGTTTCTTAATTATTCTATGGCTTGTCTATACCAATGTGGGCAGTCTTCTTTCGATATATAATAATTTTGCTTTGCTAGAGAATGTTCAATTGGTTATATGTTTGTCATTAAGTGATTGCAATGATAGAAACTGTTAATATTATTATATATTATAAAAGACAGTGGCTGCGGCCTCGGTTATTTATTGTTGAAGTTTCAAAGCATTTATAAATTAAATTTTATCTTTCTCAAAGTACACCAATAAAAGCAATAATCGCGTTAGGTGCTAGTACATAAGTATTATAAGAAATACATATAAATATATATTTTAATTGCAGCTGGAGCATTGCCGGTGGCCGGTAAACCATATTAGCAAACCATAAATAAATATAAATCCCTTATAGCTGTAAAAATATGTAACTGTTCGCTGTACGCATGTTCGCTGTTTCTGGAAGTATTTCTGATTAGTGTTATCTGAGTGAGCGGTCAATTTTAGCAATGTAAGAATCCATTTTTGTAAGTCGAACGGCTGTTAGCTATTGCATCTTTGTTATGTTAACATCTGCTTGCGTATACACTATGTGGCCTTATGAAAGTTGGGAGTTGTATACCCGTAGGGCTGGCTGAGGCGGCAAGGAAGGAGATGCGGTATACACAGGTATAGTGTCAAATAGCCTTTACAATTGGAGTACAAAACGACTGGCAACCCTGAGACTATTTACTTAAATAAAATAATTGTTAAGGTAATACTTACGATTTTTCTACTGTTGAAAATTAAAGATACACTTGTGCTACTCGCTGTGGAAAGTATAAGGGAAACGATCGGGCGGTGGCGGTACTGCAAACTGTCTTTGCTGTTTGATCGACGCCATTTTGTCGGGCTTTCCATAATGGCGGCAAATGCTATCGAACACGTAACTCTTGTAACATCTCTTTTTTTCTATTTTTACGTATATTTTTATACTGCGATGGAATAAATGTTAATTTTATTTTGTTAGCATTAAAACGAAAAGACATACAATCTCTATTTTTTATTTAAATAAATTCGGTTTTATAAGTATCCTGGATGAGTTAAAGAATAAATTTTATATTGCTCTTCTCAGAACTATTTTCTTTAGTTGTTGGCCTTCCCAATCGCCAGTTCCTTATAGTACATTGTTCAAGGTTTTGGATTTGGTGACGACAATTTTCAAAATATTTGCAGCGTTTTTACCTTACAAATACATAATTATGCCTTGACATTGTAGAACTAAAGCACCTATGTTTAGGTGTATGTACAAATAAAATACCGACGTGACCTCCGATCACTGATTTGATCCTCTCTATATACAGGGTGCCCAGGAAGGAATGGATTACCTCCGAAAGGCTAATAGTAGAACTAAAAGCAAGCCTAAAAGAACAAAAAAAAATCATAACCTTACACAACCAAAAATACGGCGTTTTAAAAAAAAAATCCTTTTCTCGTCTGATTTCATATCCATTCTTTCCTGAGCACCCTATGTATTCAGGCTTTACATACATCAAAATTGGACATTGTAAATTTTTAACATAGCATAGAAATATACGAGTTACTAATGAAACTATAATACTTGGTCGTTTTGCCATAGAGGAAGTAATGTGTTTGAAACCCCCGTTTAATGCACAAGAAAATAAAAATATAATAAGACTGCTTATGTTATGTCACCTTACAAATTTCTAGCAACTATTTTAACCAAAAGTTTCGGAGTTGCTGATGTCTCACGCAGGTCGGTACTCGTATTCGTTGAATTACAAATCGTACAATTTTTTTTTAATTAACAATTTTGCTCTGTAACTATAGTCTGTAACGCCCAGGCTTATCCTGACTACTCGTGTATCGTGAGAGCGTCCATTACCTGCCTACTTGACTACGACTACCGCCCTCTTACAATCGACCGTAAAATGTAAACTGCGCTATAGTCTAGTGACGGTCGACAAAAACACCCAAACACTGAGCACATTGTTGGGGTAAGCGAACACATCGACGGCCAGGCCGAACTCCACGTCGGGATCGTCGTTAACGTGTATGCCGGTACACTTGACGCTTGATATTACACTCTTGGCATTCACGTACGGAACGTTCAGGGGAAACCCGAACATCTGGAAGTCATTCGGTATATCACTCAAATAAGTTGTAAAATATACGGAGGTTTTTATATAAATGCACGCTCCATCCGCGTGAAGCTATAGAGGCCGCTAGGGCCAACGGCAAAATGCCAATCAGAAACAAACAACTATACACGCGTAAGGAGGGGGCATCGTGTGCATCATGGACGATGCAATGTTGCATAGTTCAAAAACAACGACATAAATTATGTCACTGCAAGCTTATCATCAGATGTCCCGTTTGATCCTTTATAGGCTATCGACAACACAGAGAAATAATTATAAGCTGACCTTGTAAGTAATCATGAGCTGTTTCAGACGTTGTCCGGGCGCTGGTCGAGGCTCCGTGGGATTAAAAGCCCAGTACTCCCAGTGAGGCAGCATCTCCCGCAGCAAGCTGCCGCAGTACCTGACACATACGGACATTTCTCTAAATTAATTTAATAATGACTTATACACAGTACCAGGTAGTGTTTCTGGCATTAACCGAACCTGTTCCATATGGTCTTCGTGTGTGTCCGCCATTTCTGAACCTTGCTCTTTATTTTGTTCTCGAGCATGGATCGCAGCTGCTCCACGTCAGGGGGCGCCGAGTACAGCCCCTCTAGAAACACCGGAGGTGGTTTCATAATAAATAGTGCATCTTCAAACACCTGTAAAAGTTTAGCATTATATAGCCGATTATTGGCTAAAATCGAAAGGCCAATTAGCTTAGGTTGACATGAACAAGGCTACATTTAGTTCGAAACTACATATCTCGCCTACTGAGGTGTTTAATGTTTTGAAAACTCAACATATCGCGTCAGAGACATTTAAATATTTTTTTAACTACCTATAATCTACAACTTATTTAGTTCTGATGAATTTAATAGATTTAAGTAAAATTGTATAACGAGATTAAATAATTCTATATCACATACCGGCTGCCAATCCGATGATTTTGAAAAATCAAAAGACACGCTTTCACAATCCTGAGACGTTTGTATATTTACCCAAATCTGAAAATTTGGATTGATTATAATACACTTACCTGTAATCATATTACATAAACCAAATGAATATTTAGTACCTATTTGTATCATATATTGCGTACAGCGAAGTTATTAAAGCAAATAAGGGTAAAATAATATTAACATTAAATGTCCGTACATTTTCGGAATCGAAGACGTAGTTAACAGTTTTCATCGGACAGCTAGCGTCTCGGAGCTCGAACCTCTGTCCGCTGACTGCGTCGAACACGAACCAAGTGAACTGCTGGCTGGATCATTAAAACACTTCTATTAAAAGTTATATTGTTCATTAATATGTCACGGCCGCCCATGGACGTACGTGAAAACAAAGGTATCATCTATAATTTTCCGGCCAATAAGGAACCAGAAGATCTAGTTGTTACTGGCTCTTCGACACTGTAACAAAGAACAGGGCCTAAAAGGACATTACTTTTCATTTACTGTAAATTTTACAACGATAAAAAATCTTATGTTTTAATTCGCATTCAATTAAACCGTATAGTTGCATCGCTTTATATGCTTTTCTGCTCACGTACTGTTTAATGCACATTCCTTGTCGCAGGCAATCCAAGCCTAACATTTGATTTGCACGGTACATAACTGCAGAGACATAATTATGTAACATATCGCTAAAACTTTAAAAATTGACTACTCTTATATACCTATAACTTCTGGCCAGAAATCCTCTACTGGTCTGAAAGTCGTTGAGCATTACAACTCTATTTCTTTGTTCATATTTAACCAGCACGTAGGTACTCAATCCGCGCGGTAACGCCTGTCCGACAACCACCCAACATCTGATCCCCAGGTGAAAGAAATAGCTGGCTAAGAGCAGAGTGTGATCTAAATGGGAACCGTGAACAACTTTCAGAAGTTCCTGAAAATAATTGTCAGTAAATATATGTTGTGTTGTGTAAACAATGTTATGACAAACAAGTCACTAGAAAGAATGAACTCACCGTTCCTAATAAAGTAACAACATGAGACTCAGATATTTCATAAGTAGGAATTAACGCCACGTATCTCAGCGCTGCGTCTATTGTTTTCGACAGTGCATCCCCTTTTGATTCTGACCCCTTCCACGAGTTTTCCGGTGCACTCCTCTGAGACTCTCTATCTTCTCCATTTGTACTCAATGATAGCTTTCTTTTGCTATTTTTAAATGAAAGACCAGTACTATTTGACATGGCCGACTCCATTATTTTTGGATTTTTGGGAAACCAATCAGAATCAAGGAATGGAACGGATTGCAAAAACTCTGTCACACATTTATTGTTACCAAAACTATCTATAAATGTTAGAGAAATATTTCTGGAAGGGAATTCATTCAAGTATTCGCTAACAAATGTGTTTAAGTGCCTTATTTTCAGGTCAGTTTCAGAATTAGGCACTGGCTGCATATAACCTTGAAATCCACCCAAATTACATAGGCTCGTCGAGATATGAAGTGTAAGAAAAGAAGATTCCTTCTTCATGAGCTGGTTTACTTCAGGGATAGCTGATATTGGGTCTTTGATTTCTAAGGCGTCGTATCCGAATATAAATGGAGGTGATGTTATTTTAAAAGTACCTCTAAGCTAAAAAAAGTTTAACTACGATGATCTTTGTGGATTGAGATAGCTAAGGTAATTGGTTTTTTTTTTCAGTAAAAAAAATGGTATTGTATTAGGTAAAATTTGAACATACCGATCCCAAACTCAACACAGTGAACAACGGTATCTGTACAGTACCCAGCCACTTGTTATAATACCTGAAGTGCGCAGATCTGCCCACCGCACTGTGCCCTTCCTCGGGAAATGTCTCGCTCACATCCACCTTGTATTCATCATATACATGCACGTGGATTGAGGACAAAGGAGATAATCTACAAAAGGCTTGAAATATTAGAAACATCTTCTAAACTACGTCATAACTTCTTCATTTTGTATCATTCAGCATTTCTTACTTCGTTTTAATTTTCAAGGTACTATTCCAAGTAGGATGACAACCCCTGGCTGTTGAAGTTTGAGCAGAAACACCGCGGTAGCTAACTCTAACGAATGGCCTAAGCGGACGCAATTTGAAACCTGCACGAATATAGAATTACATTATTTAGGATTAGGAAAAATGTTCTAAACCTGAAATAATAATGTACAAACAAGTAACACTTACCCGCGATACTCTCGTCATCTTCGTGCTCCTCTGAAATGATTGCTGTACTCCTGTCCATTAGATTACATGCTTTCGACACAACAACACTGATTTCTTGGTCTTTTGTTAAACATTCTATGAGCAACCGTTGTTTATTTATACATGATATGGTCTCCAATTCGAAATTTGATTCATTTGAGAAGAAACCCCTGGAATGATGTTGTTAATTGTTTGAGTGGACTTAATTTGACTACCATTAGAGTTACTTTTACCTATACAATTACAAATATACCTCAAACTCAGGTCTTTAAAATCCCTGACAACATCCTTATAAGTCTTCTTCAAAAGGCATTTGTTTAAACTTATCTGCAGTTTTTCGTTTAATTTGTCTACGTATTTAACACTTATAAATCTTTGCACATCTATTGGATTCACTTCGGAATTTTCTTCAAAAAGCTGCTTATCAATATCTTTCTCCTCACGTTTTTGAAGCAGACTCAATTGTTCGGTGGAAATTTGGCTCGGAAATATTGGAATTGTCTTATCAACTAGTTCATCGAATCTTCCACAACTTCTTAAATGCAAAAGTTTAAGTCTAGTCCTTTCGTCACTGTTTGCGTTGATGGTAAACGTGATATCTTTATGAACGGTTGCCTTACAAGCTTCCTGGAGAGCATTTTTTAAATTCGTATCATTATTAATTTTTCTGTCGTATATTTTCTCAATCATATCTGTCAATATCTCCACACGTGGCTCTTCAATTCCATGCATAAGTCGCTTCAGTTGTCTCCCAAAAGACACAGATTGTTGTATTGAATCGCATTGACTATTATTAAGTTTATCACTCCATCCTACTTTTATATTAACTTTAGCTGTTGTATACAATGTTTCTTCAAACATATTACTACTTTTTAGTCTAACCTTAGTTTTCGAAACTATGTCTTTTATTGGAAAACCACTCCCAATGAATTGTGCCGAAGGTTCAATAGTTTTAGTGTATCGAAAAAATTCAGTATGAAAATTTGCATTAGAGCTATTAATTCTAACTTCTGAGATATTGATAATTGCTGATGCTACTTTAACGTCATTTTCACATAAAAATATAGCTAATGTTTCATTACCAGGCAATATTTGAATGGACAAAGTGTCATTAAAATCTATGCAACTGAACAAAAAAGTTGACTTAATGCTTTCTGATTCACAAACAAATATATTATCAACGTACATTTTAAATTTATACTTGTATACAGATGACTTATTATTGCTTAAACTTTTTAAAACATATTTATCTTCATTAAGGTATATTTCAGTTTTATCTTTCGTTACAATCTTATTAACAATATTTTCGACTTCGTCTTTAAGTATATCCTGATCTATTTGTAATTTTGGTTTAAGAATCTTTTGTTTTTCTCCATCATCAACCTTAGAGGATTGTTTAAGTTTTTTATATTCCAAATATTTAATCACATATTCATACTCCAGTCTATCTAGCATATCGGAAAATTCAATTTCTAAAACGTCAGCCAATTTTTTTTCATAATTACCATCATCCAAAACAGTGTGAGACAGTTCCAGAACATATGCAGTGTCAATGGTTGCACATTTTTGACGTACTGTTTCTATATCAGCCCAAAGTGACAAAATTTTGTGACGAGATTCTTTCTCAGAGTTTAACAAATGGTAATAATCATCTTTATACTTCAGGAACTTTCCAGTATACTTTAACACCGTTTCATCGAATCTCAAACCTTCTGTCGTTGTCGAACCTATATTTAGAAGTTGTTGCTTCAGATTATCCCGCGTCTTCTTACTTATTTGAATATTGTTTAGTATGACATTAATTTCACTTTTAATTTTGCAGTATTCTTGAAAACTATCAGCCAATTTTATGCAAAGAAGTTTTTCTAATGAAAAGTCATGATGATGAGCAAACGTAATATCTCTTATAGATATTTCTAAAAACTTTGGTATTTTTTTGGTGTAGTATTCTTGGTAATCTGATAAAATTTCGTCAAACATTACAGGTTCAACATATTGCAAGCATATCATCTTGTTTTTGACTGTGGCACTTTCTATAATTCTAGGAAATACTGGATTTAAATTTGTTGCCTTGTATCCCAATCTAGAAAAATTGGAAAATTAGTAAACTTTATATAGGTACCTATATAAGTTAGCATCATGAGTTAGTCAAAGATTACTAGCCATATCCCCACACAATCCCTGTTTTATTTTCCAAATCAACTTATACTGTAATTTATTCTGTTGAGTCCGAACATACTTGTTTATCTACTTTATGACTTCGCATAGAATTTCATTTGTCATAGAACTGCTTTATATTAGCATAGTCTCATAAACATAATCGTTATTTTACTATCGTCAAAGCGAATTGAGATGACAGTAATGCTAAGTTTACATGGATATCGCGCGTTGGGATAATTCACATGACAGCATATTATTATGTAGACGCGGCACTCTGACATCAACAATTTTTACTTTTACAAGCTTATATCGAACTGTTAATTTGGTGCGCCCGCCTTGAGATGGATGGCCCTCAAATCAAAGGAGAAAGAGTAATGCTGGAACCAGACTGATGGTGAATCCTCCCAAGTACTCCCAACATCCGGCTTTGTGCGATCCATGTAAACTTAGCGTTACGAACCCTTGGATAGAAACCTCTATATTTTGATACTTTTTACACAGAAATTTTCTTACCCATTTTCAATATCACCACGGCATGGTTTATTTCTTCGAAAGACTTTCTGGAATCTAGGTGTTTTGTTTAAATAAGATGTATGGTTCTCTGAGTAGTTAATATTAGTAATAACATTATCTACCAAAGGCGCCTGAAGGTACGCAATCTCTGAACTTATGATGTCCAATAAATTTGATGATTTCTTTTTTCGTCCTTTTTTCTTTTTTCTTGCGTTTTGGGAAGATTTCACATCAAACTGTGTGAAAAAATCGTACTGCTTTTTTAGTTTTACTGGTGTTCGTGGAAATGACGGAAATTTTTCGAAAAAATGTTCATTTTCAATTTCTTGATATTCCGTTTCGCTTTCGTTTCTATTTTTATCATTCTTAAATGAACATAATTCTATCTGTTGAAACATGCTACTTAATTGTAATTGTTTAAGCTAAGTAGGTATATACTACAACGACTCCTCTAATAATTCTTGATTATTAAAGATAGATTCAAATCCACGGCTAAGTTTACATGATTCACCAAAAGTCGTCATGGATACGTATTGACACAGAGTTGGTTTACTTACTTTCAAAATAATACCACAGCTATATCTCTTTTGAGTTGGCGAACAGACTGGATGCGACGTCTCGAGAGGGATCCACTAGTTTATCATGTCGTGTTTTCCATACCCACAACAGTATTTGGGATCTTTCCCTTATGAGAAATTCTCTTAATTATGTTACTTTGATAAAGAAGAATAATGAAAATGAGAAATTAACATAATTAAGGACATTATTGTTTCTGTAAACAACTTTTCACCTACGTTCCACAATAAATGTCTTTGAATTTGTACGTGTTGTTAATATTTATTATTTTTGCTACACATTACATTCATGTGCACACTTAAAAATTTATACATTTGAACCTAGCACTCCGTCTTTCTTATTATTTATTTGCATGCGCATGAATATTCAAGGGATTTATTAATTATTTCTCAGGGAAGTTATTTCTCCAAGACAAACCCATTTAACAACAGAGTCGATTGTTAAACATATTCAAGGTATCTATAACTAGTCTATGCTTAAAGAACTTGTATCCAAGCCATAAACCTTAAAAAAAAAAAGTCTTTGACAATTTTTTGACAAATTGTCAAAACTCTAAAAAGGTCAAAATGTCAGATTTGTGAAATAATGTCAATTGTTGTCAATGAATGTTGCAAAATAAATAGTATTTTGTTTAATTACATTAATTATGTACCAGTAGGTAATCTAAGAATATTTTAAAACTCGTGTTAAATACCAAAATGGCTAAATTCTCTTTGAAAAATAGCGAAGAGTACTATTTGTCGCTCACAGAGCAACCCAAGAGGT
>DWPQ01002578.1:0-10444 GCA_018251795.1 Perichares adela | reverse complement strand
ATATAAATGAAATAATACTAAAAAAAAGGCCTGTCACTTTCAACCCCGCACCAGGGGCTGGTTGTTACACTACACGGGGCAAGATGTTACAAAAGAAAAACCAATATCTTTTGATCATCATAGACAGTTACGTTTTTTAATTCAAATTATATATTATGATGTATAGAATATTTCCTGAACTAGACTTTGACTTGAATCCTTTAGTTAACTTTAGTTTTTAGATTTAATATATTTTTTTCCTTCAATTACTTACTACAATTACAATTATTATCTATTTTACGTCTTGTCTTCATTTTTCTAACAAGTGGTTTAAGATAAGAATGGTTTCTGGACAAAAGGCATTGTCAAATTCTTAGAATATCCATTAACTGTGTGAGTAGAAATAGGGCATTACATTCTGATAATGTATTAGTTACGGGGGAATAATAATAAGTGAAGCTGGAGTTTCGTTCTCTATGTTCTGTGTCGGCATAGGACAGTCTGTCAGTAACGAAGGCCGACTTATAGAATCTTCTTGAATAATACGCTTATAGTGCAATATTAGGCGTCACATGTCACAACCTGCCCCAAGCAAATGTCGTTTTAACCCTAATGCCTAAATTGATCTTTGCGTTTAAATAGTTAAAATACAAATTAAAATAACTGTACCAACGTAGTTTTATCGGAAGAACAAACCATTAGGACGCAAAAATAACACCAGAAACCTTTCTGATTATTTCGAAAACAGGCTATAGACCAATATTACGAAAAATCTAAAAATTTACAAATCTCGGGTTTTTTAGCGACACCTTGGTACTCCTTTCACAAAAGCTCTGACGCCACTAGCTCTAGCGGGAGATGAGCTAACAGTGGTGACGTTATTTACCTATTTCTAATATCACTGAATCGTTTCTGTTCTGATGCTATTTTCACTGTAACAAATTACCCCAGTGACAACCAGCCCCGATCTCCCCTACATAAAAAATACCAGCTCAATTGAAATCTGTCTGTTACATCGTCAAAAGTGATTTCGATACGCTCCTGTTTTTTTTCGCAACTGAAAGTATGAAAGCTTCCAGTTATTTATTCATCCGTCCGCTACAACAAAACTGGGCTCCAATACGATTCAAAATGGTTGCAGGTATAAGCGCCTCTCTAAAGAGTGTAGTATCCGGTACTACGAACTAGATTGGATTCTGAATAAAATGAAACTAGGTTAGGACTTTGTAAACTTGTTTTTTTGCAATAATGTCTTTAGTAATCGTTGGAATAACATGTTACGTATCATTATTAACTTTACCCATAACTGTACCTCTGCTGGGCTTGACAAGAATACTTATTGGATTTATTAGGATGAAGTTTCCAACGGCTACTGCTACCATAATCAATATCTGTTATGTTATGTTAATTATTTATTTACATATCTAAACATGCAAATTATAAACCTTACAGGTTTTGGACCCAATACGTTTATATGCACACTACAGATTGTATGTACTCCCTGACAGTTCTGCGAAATACAACAGGTTCACAATATGATGAACACAATATAACTGAATACGCCTCACGGATTCGTAGATAATGATGTGGGCATGGGGTGTGTTTCTCGTTATTGTGAAATCACTCGGCATATTCATATTTCACTTCGTTATACTGTTGATATCGTGTTTTTTGATTATAAATGGAAACATTGAAACTTTATAGGATTACTAAATTATTTAAAATTTTAATATTTAATTTACAAAAAGTAATAATTACTATTAAACTAAAAATAAATTTAATTTATTAAAATTAAAGGTTAATAATTAAAAAAATAAGCCGTAATTACTCGTTTGTTTGTAGGTATATCTCCGATATTCATCGTGCTTCCTTATACAGATTAACATACTGACCTAACGTTACATTCAGTCAAATTATGATGTTTAGGAGTTTAATAAACAGAAAAATATGAGTAGGTACGTCCAATAAGGCAATGAAATTCAATAAAAGGGCTCGTTAGGAGAATACAATCTATCACTTTTTTAATACTAGATATAATATTAACTACGATCTAGACCGTATTGTAACAAGTGCACTATACCTCGATTTTATTGTTAGGAGGTTTTTCGCCTTGTTACATTAGAATCAGATAAACCCTTACAATTACTTTGAATGACTCTTGTTTATGGTTTCCGAAAGTAAATGTTTCCTACGCTCTTATCCTAGCCAATTTTTAGAGGTCGACTTTATGAGTTTTCCCAGTCATAACTCGGTGGCAGCTTTAGGGCATGTACATATTGTACACACTCTTGTAGCGATTGATTGGTAGTAAAACCTTGATACAGTTCAACTTGGAAAGTAATATAATTTCATTCTGTTTCTTTTATTTTAGCCTTTCGTGAGAAAATTTGATTTTGT
Source organism: Perichares adela (assembly GCA_018251795.1). Taxonomy (NCBI): domain Eukaryota; kingdom Metazoa; phylum Arthropoda; class Insecta; order Lepidoptera; family Hesperiidae; genus Perichares; species Perichares adela. Next base: position 8,068 of record DWPQ01002578.1, on the reverse strand, counting down.
ACTGAAGATAGCTAGTTCTTGCAAAGGAGGTTGGTTTTAGGAGCCTTGAGGAGTCGCAACAATGAAACTGCCATTAATATTTCACCGCAGATGAATTACCCATTCCAATTCAATTATAATAAAAGCAAAAATACATATAGATATTGTTATTTTATAACTTAAGGATTTGTCAGAAATTATAAAATATGACAGAAGAACGACTAGAACTTACGTTTGTTTAGCGGTCACATCAACTAGATCGATTCATAGTACTTCAAGGCGAGACCTCAGCGCGCGGTCAGGTGACTATTACGTTTGCGACGGGCTGTTCGAGGGCATGACGTGACTCTCGCCGTGTGAACTGCTAGATTTCCCATAGCCTATGTCTGAAAAAAGCTGTCGCAATACGGCAGTAATAGCATAGTGGTTTGAACGTTGGTTTCCCGAACTGAGGACATGTGCGTTCTATCGAACGGCTCGTACCACATATTTTCTAAGTTATGTACGAATTAGGAAATAATTGTCACTTGCTTTTCGGTGAAAAAAAACATCGTGAGGAAATCTGCACACCAGAGAGTTCACCATAAAAAGTTATCGAAGGTGTGTGAAATGCAAACCCGCACTTGGCCAGCATGGTGGACTGTGGTCTTAAGCCCTCTCTGTGTAAGATGAAACACGAGCCCAGCATTGGGACGACTGCGGGTTGTTATGTATTTATGTATATATTAAAAGTTTTTTATGTATAGACAGTATTATTAAATTCATACAAAGTACCAGGTAATCATAGGTGTGTAAGGGATCGCGGGACGTTGCAACGAGCTACATTAGAAAGAGACAGACATAATTATATTCAAAAGATATGACGTGGGTGAATATATAAAAGACCTTAGACATTTAAAAGACCGCCACCTATATTCTAAAACAAAATAATGCGCCCGATATACTTTTTGAATTCAAATTAATAAAATCAAATGTATTCAGTCAATTATAATTTTATGTATTTTACAACACATTAAATCCTTTAATTAACTTAAAAACACAGTCTCATAATTCTTTTAATATGTATATGTATTAAAATAAGAATGAGGTGATGACCTATACAATTTAAAATATTAAATATGTTAATTATTAGTACTAGGGCAAAATATAATAATAATCTTTAAATACCGAGCTTATAATTAAAAAGTAAGAAAAAAACAAGGTAAAAGTACTAAGAAATAATACAAGATAGCGCTACTATACTTCACTTTGTACGTATTATTCGTTTGTAGTTTTTTGAAGTAAGACTATTTTTTTCATTATCTATATTAATAATTTAGTTAAAAAATATTTTAATTTAATTGAAGTGCAATTCTAATTCCAGTGAACGAAAAAAAAGTGACCCAAGAACCGTGACTTTAAAATTAAACGTCTTGCCGTAAACATTGAGCGAATCCATGTTATACTCTGTGCTACGAGTTTTTGTTTTCAGTTTTTTTTTGTCTTGATGGGTGGACCGTTTTTGATGGGTGGAGAATGGTCGTGCTTTGGTGGATGTGGATATGACAGAACTATGATGAGACTATGACGATGAGACTACTATGCGCTACATAACGGAGAAACATTTCTAAGTAGTATGAACTACGCCGTAATCCATTTCGCTTATAAAAAACTAAGAAGTTTAAAATTTAATTAAAAGATTTTTTACATAATCGTCATAATATATGTCTCAATGTCAAGGAAGTCTTACTTCAACCGGGTATAAGGGTTACACGCACTCTTCTTATAATTATTAATTACGTACTCGTTTGATTTATGGTCGAATTTCGACTACCACGGGATATAGATTACTATAGAGTAATCTTTAATATTCATTGTAAACGGAGCCTAAGTTCTTTATTTAGCCTTAGGTCCGTTCTGGTAATGCGTGCCATCTTGTGTGATAATGTCACACTTTATCTTAGTTCATTGGCTAGGTAGAGGTCTTGAACGTTATTTAGCTATTGTACATTGTAACTTGTATACAATTTGGAGCCCCATAGAAATGGTATTCTCTTCTTTTCTAAATGAATGTAGATGTTCCTATGGAAAGTTATTTAATCACCCCAATTTAATTATGCTGTTTTAGAGGTTTGTATTCGTATGTATTTGAATGTTCGAATGGATGTGCTTATCATCAACATTATTTGTATATTTAGGCTAAAGTAATCTAAATTAATAGAGAGCGGTAAATAAAATAAGCTATAAAGTTACAGTCATACAAAACATGAAACTAGAGATAAAAGAGAAGTGAAACTAGTATAGAGAGAGAAAATGGTACAGGAATTAAGTAGGTGTTATAATGGACAATATATTATTATTATCAAATATTAAGAAAAACTTAAGGCAAGAACGATTAATGTAGTTTTTCTTTACCAAAGCAATGTCTATAGTGATGACTTTGTTTTGTTTCATAAAATGGTAACTGGAAAGAACTTTTATACAGAATTCAATCAAACCACGCGAGTGGGAAATTGAATTACAAATTACGCTGTACGTTCTTGTGGCGTGTCACTCAGTAATGGTGATTTCAAAAGTAGCGAGAATAGAAGTGATGGATCACGAGGTACTCGTATTTTACAACCACAGATGCCTGAATACGTCAATATTCTCACCTTAAAAATGTAGACGGAAAGAATGGATCACATTGTAAGGAAATTGGATTGATTTCATCAGAAATACTACAATCATGCAAAGCAAAGTAAAAACTAGGTCCGTAGTTAAACTTTCAAGAAGCTATGAACTGGTTGCGGTGAACTATGTATTCATTGAAAAAAATCTTTACTCGGCTCTCGAGGAACTCGAAGAAAAATGTTGGCTTAGCTCGTTTTTAATTGCAGCTCGTGCAGACGTTAAAGTTGATTTATTTGCTGTTTAAAATTTAAATGAGAGTTTTATTAAGAAATGGAGATGGTCTGAAGATTCTTTCTGCGTCAATAGTTTTGGAAGGCAATTGAAGTATTTTATTGTTATAAAATAATATTAAATGTATCTCGTTTTAATTTTACAGATTCACTTTTAAATTAACGTATCAAAATTTGTTGTTTTACCCTGAACTAAAATGTTAATAACTTATTTCTTACAGACAGTAAACAAAGAAAAGTTTATTTTTAAGTGCATTTTAGAAATTAAGCATCAGTTGTTCGGTGAAGGAAAACATCAAGAGGAAACTGGAATACATGCGAGTTCTTCGTGATGTTATCAAAAATGCGTGATGCCTGCCAAATCACAATTGGCCAGAAGTTTTTTTCAGCAATAATAGTGATATGCTTTGAGCAATTCTCATGAAATAGCAATAAAGCGGAACTTTGTAGAAACTATTTCATTTGAATGAATGCATTACATTCTTCTGCGCAGCACTTTCATGAACATTATTCATTTATGTAACAGAAGAATTATTTTTTGTTTATTATCTTCAAACGGAGCGAGTTTCGCTAGCCTCAGGAAATAATTACGTGAAAACTTTGGCGTAAAAGTTTTAATACCAAGTATAAGATGCGGAGTAAGGCGCTTTATAAAAATAACTTAATAAACTCATCTTCGTATTCATTTATTTCCATCTTGTATTTTACATTATTTAGAAAAATAATCACAAATCAACAGCTATCTGCTGAATGCATTGTGTGTATTTTATTGTTTAATATTTATTAATTGTAGAAGAGTTGAATAATAAATTATTGGATCTGTTAGTAAACGTTAATTTTTGTGCTCTGTTGGGTCACTAAGCTTTTTGGGAATCCTCATAGGAACAACGTGTATTATATCGTATATGATAGGTAGTCAAAGGAACCGGAAACCGAAAAATTAAATAATCATCTCGAGGGAAACTAAGTAAGTACTTGAATATAAAACTATATTTAAGGAGTACTTGATGCCAGGACAATGATTTGATACAATTGGCCCATCATCATCACACCCATAAATGTCCCACTGGTAGACTCGGTTCTCTTCTCACACTGAGAAAGTTGAAGGCCATAGTCCACCACGCTGACCAGTTTGGCAGACTTCACAGTGAGAAACTCAGTCACTAAATAATTTATGCACAGAGATTTAAACGGAAAAAGAGGTCGTAAAACCTAAATAAGTCAATCTTCACCACTGTGTTTGCTTAGCTGTCTAGATTGCTGTCTGCTTCAAATAAAATTCACTTGTTGCTCGTTGCTGTCAAGGACAATATACAGGGTATTGGAAACATTATTTTGCGTGTTCGATTAATCCATCTTTGATTTATTGTACACCTGTAGAGTTGGTGTCTAGTCATAAATGTTTTTCTTTTTTATGTGGATAGCCAACATGATGTTTATTCTGTTACACATTTCTATATCTTTGACATGATTATTCTTACTATGAAAATGCTTAATTTAAAAACAAAATATTTAGTGACGTAATTAAGTATGTGTCGCCTCGCCTGGCTGTTTATGTGCCAAGTAGCAGTATTCATGTTTTAATGAATATGTAGTATATATATTTACTGTACTTATTTGTGGTGATAGGGTTTTTAAACCATATGGCTTCATTACGAGGTCTACCACATCGCAGTCATTATTAGGTGGTTCTTCCGCTTATTTCTTAGCCAGCAACGCGTTATTGATGTTGTTAGTCTCATGGATCTCAAAGGACTGCCTGCCAATTAGTCTGTTCGTTTTTTAGCTATTGACATAAAAATTTAAGCATATATTTTTATTTGTAATCACTATGATTGTTAATAAAATAAAATATGTACCCATCTAATATAATATTCGATACATATTAATAGTCAAAGCAATATGCTTTTTCTGTATGAGAAAATCTTACCATTCCTTTATAAATATTTTCAGGTGTATTATTAATGGTAATTAGGAAATTGAAACCATTTTATTTCTAAAACAGCCAAGCGACCGCATAACCACACCAACATAAATATCAAAGTAGCCTCGATAGCAATCTCAATTACCAAAATTACATTTAACGGTAATGATGTTAGGGCGTACACGGGTTGGAAAAAAAAATATATATATATAGACGTGGTCACATCCACAGCTTGCTTTTTCAACAGTTCAAGCATGTGGCTAACGAGATCCTTAAAGGCAGAGAAATCATCAGCTGTTTTACAGTGGGATTTCCTGGAGCACTAGCAGCCTTGAGCCGGTCTTCGAATTCTGAAATTTTCCGGGTCCAATTTAACTCCTGTTCAGTGACATTTGCCATATTATTAGAGTGTAGTTAGTAAAATGTTGAAATCAAATGTTTGTTCCAAGTCTTGACGACCTAGTATTATATTTATATGAGTGGGGTTGGCTGGTGCTGGTAAGTTATCACTATTAGGCAGTAATAATTCCAATCAAATACACATTAATTACTTCACTGTCACTATAATTGAGGTCAGAAAGTGTTTAAATATATTTAATATTTATTTAAATTATAGAGTGAAACATAAACAGCTGTTACTAAATGGCATTGTCTACCAGTCAACCAAAAAAAGAAGAATTACCGATATTTCGATTAAGTCCCAATGAAAGGGTAATGGGACGTACTCGCATATTAGATACGTTGATATTCATAGAAATATTACGGATTTATGAATTTCATAAGTTATTGATTTCCAATGTATGTTGTTACCATGTTGAGTAAGATCTGCTCATGTCAAGTATTCTAATACATATTTAATATCGTACTCAGGTTATTTGCTCATCAGAGAATGTACAACAAAATTGTTATTCAAACCCTACGAGGATAAAAATTGGTAACAAGATACTGGATATAGGGTTTAAAAATGCAAGTTATTATGCAAGCTTCACTTGTTACCGGATGTTAGAATAATGTAATCATGAGTTTAACAACACTTTGCTAAAAGGTAGTTAACACGTTCATCGTCGCGACTGTCACAAATTGTAGCTACAATTTGTGACAGTGATCAGCTGATCATTTGCACGAAGAGGATATATAATGACCCATTACTTTATGTTGGCCAACAGACGACCCAAAGGTTATCGCTACCGAATAATGGGCATCCATATTGTTGAAATGAAAACTTCTTGTGCGTTGAGCGTTGGCAATGTCACCTAAAGCTATCAGTATAACGTCACGAAATTTAATTTGATTAATGAATGAGCCATTAAATTAACTTATCATTGTGAAGTGTCAAATTATTATATTGCAGAAAATCTAAGAAATTGGTACTTAGAATTGTAAGAATTTTAGATTTCAATCTTAATATTGAAGTGAAAACTTCTTAGTAAATAAATAATCTATTTCCAAAAAAAAACAGCTTTATAAATTAATTCATCGTTGTAGTAGTAGTAGTAGTAGTAGTAGTAATAGATTCCGTGAGTATGTAAATAAAACCGCAGATCGTCGACAGCGGCGGGCGAGAGAAAAAATGGCGTCGCGAGTTCCTAGGGTAACAGTAGTGAACACAATCATGCGTCGCAATTTAACTTGACCGGATTATACTTTACTTAACAAATGCACTCCAGTGTATTTATAATTAAGTAAATAGTCATTCTAAGCTGTAGTAACAAATAAATATCTTTTAGCGAAAGTATTATTAGCTAGATTTACAGAAGAGTTTAACGTGTAACGACCTGAATGATCTTCTGCGAGCCGCGAACGGTGCAAGACTTAATTTTTACAGGTAATGTATTCGATGAAAGGTTAAATCACACCCTAGGAGGACTTACTGCTACTTGGAATAGTTGTATTGCAGTCGTGTACACTAAGTCTGTGTCATTTGTAAGCAATCGACCGCGTGTACGCGGTCCGTCTGATTTATGACTACTAGAAAATATTATGCAAGCTCCGTGCTTCAGCAGGTTTCGACCTCAGTCGTAATGGTTAAAACACTTTTGGGTAGCCAAAGAACTTCTAACATAAGGTAACCTAATAAACTTCAATTTCAAAAGGAAAATCGTTTCTTTTAACCAGGAGAGATACGCAGCAGTTGTATATTTCGGGTTGGTTTTCGCCAAACATGGTCGGTTATTTCCCCCATGAATATCCGTGACGTTATAGCGTTATCGATACTTGGTGCCAACAAAGGAAGTGGTAGACCCGCCTATTACTGGCTCTTCGAGCTTCGATGATTGTAGAAGTAGGGTAGTAAGTAAGAAAGGAAATCAGGTTAAAACCCCTACGACCAAAAAGTACCTTCGAGGTTAACTTGGGTAATAAAGTGCACAGCGAATTCTAGCAGGGGGATACTGGTAACCCATTTGTTGATGTCACTGGGTAGTGAGGTTGACCAGGCGTCAAGCAAGAATGAAGCCAATAATACACCACTTTCGGATATCATTATGATACCCGAAGTGAAGTGACAGCGGGTAACAGTATTTACCAGTATTATTCATAAATAACTGTTTGATATAATCCAACAAAAGCTTATTCACACAGTGTATTGAAGTCATCATAATACATTACAAGTATTAAAATAATCACGGGAGTAATGTACGAGATTGTATGAGTGCTGTGTGCAAAAAAGCGCTGCGTGGTAAGTCCTTCTCAGTGGAGTATGTCGTAATATGGTTCCCAAAACACAAAAACGAACTAGATGTAAGTAGATAGACTAATGTATTAGTGTCATCTGGCAACCTGTCAAGAGTTTTGCGCCACTGTAGTTGAGCCGTGACCACGATTCATGTAACTGGGTCGAAATATTGGTAAACAAATAACATATATTTATCGTGAATACCAGTATAATACAAATAAGGAATATTTCACTTGCTAAGTAAAGTCGAATTTTTAGAATATTCAACCCACTTACGGAGAACAAATAGAGTAAAAATATCAACGAAAACCTCGTGGAAAGCTCTGAAGAATGTTTTTTCCCCGACTTTCCTTTACGGAAGCAATAAATGGTAATGTAGTTAATTTTTAATATGCACATAACTTTCAAAAATTAGAATAAGGGAGATTTAAAATCTAAATATATTATACTAGCTGTGCCCGCGGCATTACCCGCGTAAAAATCAATGCGTCGCAAAAAAAAATCCGCTTAAATCTGAATCCCGCAAGATTTGTAAGATAAAAAGTAACCTAAGTTACACCTTATTACATCAGCTGTCTTCCAGTGAAAGTCCCGTCAAAATCAGTCGTG
>DWPQ01002577.1:0-10445 GCA_018251795.1 Perichares adela | reverse complement strand
GATATAGGCGAGGTGTCATTGATATGTTCGTTTAATTAATTCCTAACATAATCTATCAGGAAGTCAGAGTGCCTGTACATGGGATGGGGGCTGAAGTACCAGCCTCCCAATTTCTCTCCGCTGCAGCTGCCGCGGCCCCAGAACGAGTACCCCGTGGGACCCGAAGTTATGGAGATGGCAGACCCCACGTTCGCTGATGAAGAGGTTGGTACTTTGTACATCTGCTATGATATAAAAACCACCTTGTGTTGTCATTATAAGACAATAACGTTCACAAATGTATATTTTGGCGTATAAGGGACTCCACCCATATTTAAAGAAAGAAAGAAAATATTTACTTCGTCACACATAGTTTACAAGTTACTTTAGAATAATTAAAACAATAATAAAAGAAAATAGTGTGCAACGAAATGGCTTTGTTTACAATAAAGATAATTGTTGTTGTTGTCAATCACTTCTACTCGTGTTTTGGTTGTAGTGTCGATGGGGCAGTAATAAAGGCAAGCCTCATTTGCGTCTTTGCCTATAATACAGAGACAATGCTTCTGTATAACACGTGACCAGTTCCCTTTTTTACCGGCTAAAAATGTAATAATTGGGTGTTGTAGTTAATTTTTTATATTATTCAATCTTCTTTGCTCTTTACGTACTAAAGAACAAAATTCTAATAGCAATCCCTGCTGTCAACCTTAGGACACTGATTTATACCAACGTTAACATTGAAACGACACCGAATCCAAAATAGGTACAGTATAAAATTTATTCAATAGATTTAAGACTCCCGACTCTTAGAGATTGTTGTAACTCGACAGGCGTACCGCATCGCGCACTTACCCCCTCCACCGCCGCCAGAGATGCCCGGCGAGGGGGAGGGACTCGGGGAGGAAGAGGAGGACGAAGACTAACCCCCAGTTTAACTCTGATGTACTTCCACTCTCAACAATTACCATCTATGCCATTGAAATGTATTATGCTGAATACAAAGGTCAATGGAATATTATTTTGTTTTGTTGATACATTGTCATAATACAAAAATGTATTCTTTTATTAATTATGTGAGTCTATTCATATTATTGACATTTATAATTGTATTACATGACATTTATGTTATAATGTTTGTCATTAAATGCATTATTTTAAATGAATAAATTGAATATATATTTTTTGTTTCATTATACGTGTTATTGATTTACAACTCATAAACATAACAAGAAAATTCTTAAGAGTATTTGAATGAAACGCAAAATAAACATTTTTGTTACATTTATTTAAACGAAAAAATACAACAACAGGTAATAATATCACCGTGGAAATAAATTATTACGCAAATAAAGTATTACTTTATTAACATTATGCTAATTGAACATGAGATTGCATGACATGAAACGAAATTAATATTGTATGATTATTTTAGGATCATGGTTATATCCAAGTTATTATGACAAGGATAGCACAGTAATATCACAAGGTATGAAGCACCTTACAAAAAAACGTATATGCAGAATAGACATTGTCTACAGACAAAACCATAGACAAGTTTTAATATTTTCTAATTACATGATTTACCAAGAGCTACAGTAACAAGCATTTTGTTTACCCGAGAAGTTGACAATCGATTTTATTTACATTCCCAATTGGGATCGTATTTACATTTCACGTTTCAACGCAAATACTTTCATGGCATAAGAAATGAAAATAATTTTAAATGGAATTTCGGTCTTTTGAACATAGGATGTATTAGTTTATGATACAAGTTTTATTTATGGACATTCTGCTGTTGGCCCTAGCGGCCTTAACAGCTCCACGAGGAGAAAGGTGAGCTTGGAATGCTCAACCAGAGAACTTGGACTAGCGAGGAGGTGGACCCTCTTCGAATAATAGGGGTTGCGAGAGTCCTAAGGGCACCCCTATACAAGTATTCACCATATCGATTACTTGCCTGTGATTCTATGGAATAGGGTTGACAACATCATTATATCGATTTACAAGATACGTAATCGAGGGCACCCATATCATTGTAAATGTGTACAATCGATGTTAATTATAAGTTTCAAATCAGAAGGTACTGTTGAAGTAAAGTAATTTTCAAATAATATTTTCAACGCCATACATCTTTATTATACCGCCTAAACTAGACATACAAGAATCATCAAAAGCTATTTAACATCAATTTGTTAAGCGGATTTTCGCTTCCGTATTAGTCTGCAACTTGTCAGTGACAACCTTGGTGTCATCGGCGGTGACCGCTTACCGTCAGATGGTCAGGCTGTTTGTTTGTTGACTATTTACATAAGTGACATTTAAAACTTTAAATACACTAATTGTATTATTAATTCATCTACATACACTAGTACATACAATTTTAAATGTAGATAAATGGTATATGGTATAAGTGTGCGTATTTTGCACAGAAAAAAGAGCGAAAGGGTTTTTTTTAATATTATATCATAGATTTTAAGTGTAATAAAATCCTAGATAATGTTAAGTTAACCACCTCAATTCAAATTCAGCCGCGAAACTGTGTTACGCAAGTACTCGACTGTGGGAGAGCCAGATACAAGCAGGTCCCAGGTTAGTTTCTGATCGGTAGCTAACTTCGCGTCGAGAAGTTAAAATAATGGCCGTCATGTAGCTAACTTCACGGCATAATGGCGCGAGTGTCCTGTTTACTTCTTGTGTTTGTGCAGCTGCGGCGCGGAGAGCTTCACCTTCCCGGGGAAGTTCCTGGCGATGTTTTCCTCCTTGACGGCCTTGAGTAGGTCCTTCTCGCGCGAGGAGCACGCGCGGTCCCGCAGGAACACCTGCACCGCCGTCTTGGCCGCCTTGCCGCGCTTGCTGGTGCCCGGCAGCAGCTTCACCTTGTACCTGCAAGTTATTATTTACTTATTACCCACCCTGGAGCACATTGTAGTTCAAACAATACTTATCCTTTATGCTGGTAAGTGCGGATTTGCAGACTTCGAGAAGGTCTATATGAACGGACCCTTCATCGACATATCGTCGAGATTAATATGGTGTAAGGTAAGCGCTCTCGAAAACAATGCTGATGATACCATAGATGATGAGTGAGAAAAAAACCGGCTTTGATGAAGAAAAACAAAAAAAAAAATTTTTAATGTTTCTTACGTACGGCGCTCCACATTGTTTTTTTTTACCTTAATAAATTTTTCTTTTAGCTTTTTATATAATTATGATCACTACTGTCACCATTCTCAGTTTTCAGGTGCCTATATAGACAGGTATAATATTATTACATGAGTGTAAAACTAACATAAGTTAGTACAAGTTAATGTCCAATAGATCGATGAGCCATACATCTTTTATTTAAAAATTTCCAGGTGGAGCAACTATCACGTCATACATATCCACAGTACTGACTTGTAGTTGAGCAGCGCGGAGTAGGGCGCCACGACCGGCACCGCGAACAGCAGCTCGTCCTCCTCGTGCGGACTGCCCGTCAGCTGCGACAGCAGCTCCGTGCTGGCGTCCACGCCCGACTGCTCCACCGGCTCCGCCTGCGACAGTAATGCAACACTGTTGTAACTCAACATACATCCAGCTCCACATAATGCTTATATTCAAACGCAAAATTCAGCGCCTCTATGTCATCAAAACCAACATTGGATTAATGCAAAAAAAAACAATAGCATCTATACTGACATTATGAACATCAGTAATGCCATTGCAAAATCTGTCTGTGGCGTGATCACGGCCGAACCGCTAAACCGATTGTGATGACATGTCATATGGAGATACTTCAAGTCCTTGGATGAAAACAGGCTATTCGTAAGTGGTCCACTCGCTACGTTTCCGGATAACATTTGCTGGGTGTTACTAGTTTTTATTATAAACAAATAGTACATTACGATACGTATGACCTAAGTGTTCTATTATTGCACGGCGTGAAATTAGCGCCCGAACGTAACGCGTCATAAACAAAAACATGTAATGGAGAGCGTGTGGGCAGGGACGGTACCTCGGGCTCCAGCTCCGCGTCCGAGTCCAGCTCGAGGATGAGGGGCGCGGGCGCCGGGATTTTAGGCCCCTGCCGCGCTCCGCCCTTGTTCTGTTTGGCTTTCTTCGCTGCCTTCTCCGCCTTCTTAGATTCCTTCTCGGGCATCGCTGACTGTAATGAGTTTTTTTTATGACACTTGCGATAAATACTATTGGACAATCAGACCGTGGAAGCCATACATACACTTACACACTTATACATACGTTATTTTCAATATTTTTTTTATTCCTAGATAGCCAAAATTGAAGTAAAGTGCATTTAGAATGAAATTTATATACCTCAGTTAGACGTATAGAGTTTACTTTGGTTTGCAGTATGGACGACTATTGTCGTGCGATCATTAGTGTAACATTTTCAAAGTCACCAAAATTATGCACTCAGTACAACATAACACAACACAACATACAGACACTACCACATACACATACAACACAACTCACCCTCAGCTTAAATTTAAGATAAGTCAAAGTATGCTCTATATGTGGTGGTATTATATTCAATAGTTTATTTAACTGATTAAGGTACATGGTTCTGATATAATTGTAACCTTTTTAGATGTCGTTTTAGGCCTTTAAAATCCTCTAAATAATATTTAACACAACCCATAACTAAGTACAGTAGTGTCCCCAAAACGCTACCTTAAGCAACTCCATCCTCAGAGCTCGGTCCTCCTCGTCTTCATACTTGTACTTCTCTTTTATCTTCTTCAACTTGCCCTTCTGCCCTCTTTTTATACAATCTTTATCTTTCTCAGTCTTCGATATCTCTTTTTTCCCTTCCTTCTTGGGCATCTTCTTGCCACCCTTCTTTTTTAACTCAGGGAATGACATTATCTTTTCTTCTTCTGGTGTTTCTGGAAACATTATGGTTTAATTATTAACCGTTTCATATTGTAATGTGATATGATATTATTAGACATATTTTGAACAAAAAAATGTTTAGAAGGGTTGTGTAATATTTGAAATTTTAACACAACAAACTTCAAAACTTAAATTATCTTTTCTAAACTAGTGTTTCATAAATATAATTCCGTGAATTAAACGATAAAAATGATAAAAGGTGTTGTGAAGTCGCGCCAAACACATGTCCGTAATGAATGTCATTTCCATACATTTTTAGCGTGTCGTGTAGGGTGAACGCTAACCGTTGAGGTTTTTGTCCAGGGCTCTGTCTATAGCTAAACCTGCCCTTGAGTGAGTTCGCTCGCCTTCCAAACCTACGCAAACAATTATTACTATCACAATACAAAACTTACTTTTGTCAGACATTTCAGATGTAGTCCTTGTTTTTGTAAAGACTTTGCCTGTCTCGTGATCTATCTGTAAAAAACAATTATTTTAATAGTTTATTATTCTTTTTAATTAATGCATGCAAACCTTTTATACGTAATACATAGTATTAATCGCCGGATTTAATGCCTAAAGCGTTCTCTACCACCCAACATTCACACTGAAAAACCTGTTCGAATCAATTTTACATATTTATTTATAGTTATAACTAGTCCACTATTATAATGCACGGGTGACCCGATTGCAAGCGTTCACCGCTGTGCATATACGGCCGCGACACCAAAACCGCTGGACCGGGGATGCCACACGCGTCGGGCCTACAACGTCCTGCGCGTTCAATATAACAATGCTTTTAGGATGTCCTTGGGGCTGCCGCGGCGCTGTAGCGCCTTAAAAATGTTCGCAGACGCACGCCCCTATGATTTTTTTGCCTTAATGCGTGTCCGGTACAGTTAACCTCCGCAAATATGATTAATTGCGTTCAGAATTGGACAGGCGCTTGAATCTTAGAGCGATCTCAATGCGACATGTACCTTCGCGTTTTTATTTATTAACTTGCTGGTCGATCCAACGCCGCGAAACTTGTTATCGTAGTTCGCGTAATATGGAGTAATATGGAGCGTTATAATTTTGGTTTTCTCGTCTAAAGGTGATCTAGAAAGTAGTGAAAGTGTCATTTGTGGTTAGTGGCAAGGAGGATATTGTGAAGGATTGCTGGCTGCAGCGACCACCTTGGTGCTGGGTGTTTAACGTGGTGTGTGTTGATAGAAGGTCACGCGACGGAACACATTACATAACCCCTAACCCCTTTCCTACTTCCCTTGTGTTTAGTATATTTTAGTTTATTTTGTACAATCTCTGGGGAACCCCAAACCGAAACGAATCACCCCTCGTTATACGATACAATGTGTAAAAATGCAACGTCTCTGCTACTACTTACGTACAAACCATTATGATTAATCTAATTTAATATGTAATAACGCTAACCTTAATATGCGTGTGAAGTACCCCTTCTTCATCACCAGAGTCAGTGTCCGTATCATCTTCATTCTTCACTCGTTGCTTGTTATTTATTTCATTTTCCTTGTCATCATTTTTTACATCACTTTCGATACCATCTGATATTTCGATCTGTACATTTTTTACTTCTCTGTTTTCTGCACTTTCATTCTGTTTATCTTCTTTATCTTCTGCTACCTCATTCTCTAGTTGTTCAACGGGTTCCGTGTGTACACGCTGGTCGGTGGGTTCCTTATTCATGGGTTGCTCTTCAGTAATGATGTCCATTCCTCGGTAACTGGACGCAATACTTGATTCGTCCTTTTCCGACGGGTCATCTGATACAAAAATCCAATTACACATTTTTTAAAAGATACAATAAACATACAAGCAAAAAACTGTACTTGCTTAAACTTCAATAAACACATGCTGAATTGTATATGTACTGTTGTGCATATATACCCTTTGTGGTATAATGCTGCGAGATGAGGTATTATACTTAATATATTTAATTATCTATACATCTAAATAAAATTAGAGTGTCTGTTTGTAATATTTTGTAGCAAAGGGAGGTCTCCCGTAGCTCCTATTGTTCTGTGTTTGGAACTTGTAACTTGCAACTGAACTTGTGACAATTCCGGACCTACGTTCATTGGGAAAAGTTGTTTTATTTTACTCATAAAACTCGTCCTCCAATTTTGTACACTTCACTACCGGACACACTGTATATGTACATATGTTAACAACCTACCATCGACCATTTCCGCGTCCACCCAGGGTTGACTGGTAGACAATGACAATAGCTATTATGTTGCTCTTTGTTTCTTCTTTAAAGAAGGAAACATTTATTTTAACATTGCACTACTGCAACAACGTTCGTAAGAAATAATTATAACAACAATAAAGATGAAAAATAACAATGTATAATAATGTGAACGGCGAAAAGGGACGTACACAGCGGGCTCCGCCGTTTCTCAATACGCCCGCGCGGGCAGAGCGCACGAATGGTGTGCGCTGCGCTTGCAATTAAACTTAAAATTAATAAAAAAACTTTTAAGAAAATGTTACAAATAAAGAGGTAACATGAACACACAAATAAATCACTGACCATCGTCTCCATCATCGTCTGACACGACGATCTCCAGGTCGACGACCTCCTGGTCCTGGTCCTGCTCCGACGTCGCGTACGTCACCGCCTTGCGCTCGTCCAGGTGCCGCTCGATGGACCCATCTTCCAGCTGTCAATGGCAATTTATTATTCAGTATATCTCCAACACAACTCATTGACTGTTGTTGATTGAGACTTTTGTTATGTTATGTGATAATCCATTATCGGATCATTATCGGTGGTGGGCAAAATTCGGCTCCAGAGCCGCATGTGGCTTTTTGGCTCGTTAAGTGTGGCTCTGGCACTAATTTATTTATTTTAACTTTATTGAAACCTAAAAACTAGACTAATTAATTAATTACTAATTCTAGTGTAATAAACGTTTACTAAACAAGCATATTTAGCACCTAATTTTTTTATTGTTGTATAGTTCATATTTGGCTCTTTGGCTAATAAGTTTTGGCGACCACTGCCCTTTTAATGAGGATAGTTTAAGGATATAGGCCCACGTGGTTGGACATGCTTTGCAGACTTTACGCACTTTGAGAACACTAGGTTAATTCACTGTATTTCAAATTTAAAAATCATTCAATAATTTTTGCATTTTGTTAATACAGTTATGCATTTTTTATTTTGCAGCTATCTTGTAGCAAATGGTAATTGATTTCCAATATACATGTAACTTCTTAAATCACGTAGATTAGAACGGTCAACAAGCAATTTCGGACATTTTAAAATTTTCACACAAAAACTGCCTTTTGAAAAAAAATTATATGAATGACACAGTTTCATAACTATCAAACCCTGTCTATAACTTCAACATCAATAAGTACCATGTCATCTCACCTTCTCCACTCTCAAATCCTTTAATAACCTTTGAATCATAGTCTTTAACAAATTGAACAACAATATGGGCAGCGTCGACTGACCCTGAACATAAAGCTGAACCCGAACTGCAGATGCTCCGGCAGCAGGTAGTTCTTCCGTCCGCGGATCATGAACGAGCCGGTGGTGAGGTACTCCCCGGTGGGCGCCGACTTGGACACCTGGTGCGAGTACACCCACCACGCGCGCGTCAACACCTTCGCCTCCCATGACACGCTGGAAACAAAATATCAAAATTGATTCAATTTATTCAAAACTAGCTAAATCCGAACCCCGCAGGAATTCTAAGATAAAAAGTAACCTCAGTTGTTCCTTATTACATCAAGTATCTTCCAGTTAAAGTTAGACAAAAATTGTAAAAATGTTATTTTGGTATACGTACCGTATATGAATTTAAGAAAAAGCGGTTAAGTATATTTATATTTCAAAAAGACACTTCAATTTTATTTAGTTGTATAAATGTTGTAAAGTCGAATTATGTGACACACTGATTTCTACGCTGGCAAAGCTGCGGGCACAGTTAGTTATAAGACTTATCTATATATAAATACGTGAAGCGAAATCTTTCAATCCCTTTTTACGAAAACTGCGCGGACGGTGGAGTATGAAATTTCGCACACTGACGGTCTTATTAATAAAAATAGCTTATTCTTCTCTTACTCCAAAATTACACCGAGAGTAGTTAATTCTAGATTAGTCACGGAATAGCTACGTGTTAATAATGGTATTAATAAATACGAAGTAGGCTCGGAGTAACAATACCATCCTTACACTGAGATTAACGTGTACCTATGTTATGGCAACCCAGTGATATTAAAAGTAAAAAGAATGAACAAAATGACCCGGTCTAATGTATCCTGTACACCAACGGCGTGAATATCTGGGTAACTCATGTTGGAAGTCCCTGGGTTCTATACATCACAGTTTAATCCCAATTATTCGTGCAAGCTGGTCAGGTTTTAACTAGCTCCCTATTTTGTTTTCCATGTTCTTGCTAGAATCTACCATTAAATGTTGCAACAGGTTTCGGTTCTAGTTTCAAAGAGCCAGTGATGAGCTTATCCCCCATTTTCTGGTTGAGTGGTAGCGTGAGCCGACATCCAAGTGCTGACCATTTACCATAAGATCCGTCTGCTCTTTTGTCGGCTATTGACAAAAAAGTATTCGGTGTTAGCGTTGTTTTGAAAGAAATTATCGTTTTATGTACTGATACACAAACAACTCTAAAGAATACTTAGGTTATTCCTACCTAATGAGGTGTTAGATGCGATACATAAGCCTGTGAATATGTTTATATGATACTCAACTTTACTTTTCTGTAACTCGTATCTTCAAAGTCGGGCTGCTTTATTTGCTCATAAACGAATTTAAGATGCCTGGAATTCAGTTCTTTATTATCGAAGCATTCTTTTGTATTGTAAATCGAACAATCCGTATTTTTCTGTTGTAAAGTACAGATTATTGAAATTCTGTCCTCCCGTTGTGTTCCTTTGTATTATTTGTGTATTTGTGCAGCATTGTGAGATTGCCTTTATTTATTTTTAACTGATATGTCAAAAAATAATTCTTAGTATTATAAGATTTAAACTTTTTAAGTTATCCATTTTCTCCTGACGGGGATAAATTTCCTCTCTAATTCTATTAAATTTAATCCACTTTTAGGACACACAGGCAACTTTTAGGTTATCAAAAGCTTGTACGATTTAAATTTGAAAGTTATGTCCTCGGCCGTTGATGAATCTATACTAATATTATAAAGAGGAAAGATTTGTTTGTACCAAATAGGCTCTTAAAATACTGGACCGCTTTTAAAGAAATTTGACATAGACATAGTATAAAGCCTGAGAAATAACACAGGCAATTTTATATGACAAAAACAGTTTGCGGGTTCAGCTAGCCAGTCAATAAAAACCAAAACCGTTATAATAAATTTTATATAAAGGTAAAATACTACTAAATAATCTATCTTCATTATATTTACGTATGTACAACAGAGAATGTAGACGCATTTAAAAGTAGCTGTCTGTATATCTGCAGTGTAATTGTTCGTACGTTACAACCGTGAGCACGGACAATAGGAATTAATGCAGTTGGGTGTAGGTCGGACAATTTCAAGTTTTCAGTCTGAGTTGTCATAAAATGTGCTATT
>DWPQ01002576.1:0-10445 GCA_018251795.1 Perichares adela | reverse complement strand
ACGCCAAAAACCTTTCCGCAGGGACTGTCATTACCATACATTTTTATAATAGCATGAGCGTGAACGGTTACCGCTAAGATTTTAGTCTAGGGGCTCCTGGAGTTCTATTTTATACTTATGTTTAACATAATTATTATTGTGTAATCAAATTACAATTTTATTATTCTTTCAGATTACAGTCTTCCAAGCAGTTGTTGAACTTAATCAATAAGAATTTTGGTACTCTTGCCTTCTGCAAGCGGTGGTTGGAGCGAGCTGGTGCCTCGCGCTACGCCATGGCACTCAAGGACCTGTGTGACAAGGGCGTGGTAGATGCGTACCCACCGCTCTGTGACATCAAAGGTTGCTACACTGCTCAGTTTGAACACACCATCTTACTAAGACCTACCTGCAAGGAAGTGATATCGCGTGGCGATGACTATTAGAGGCGACAGTCTGGGGACTAATTTCACTTATCAGCTTTTGGCACTGTTTGATTGGACTGACTGAAACGAACATTGCCAATTTTTATAAATTGCAATATGTGGTACTGTAATAAGAAATAATATTTTATATGAAAATGTCCTTGTAAATAAAGATGTTTTTACAAGAACATTAGACGATAATGGTTATATACAATAATAAAATCAAAGCAATATCATGCCTTATATTTATACTAAACAGATTAGCTGATTAAATGTTATTATTCCCCATTAATTTAACGCTATATAAGTAGCATTTTATGATTATATACTTGTTTATTTCTTGCTAACAGATTTGAAATAGGTTAAGTTTGCAATTATATATCTTCAAACTACCTTTGTTGGTGTTGTTAATAAATGTTTTAACACTTTAAAGCTTTGATTTTATGCAATAAGTTTAAAACTTTAATTACATTATGTTTTATGTTGCAAAGTAACTGATATAGTTAGAATGATTTTACACTATTGATCTTTATTGGTTTTACGCAATAATTAACTGCCAGAAATGTTTTATTTATCGTTGTTCATTGCCAATTAATTACCTTCGACCGGGCTTCATAAAATCGATACTCAAGTTTCAGGAAAGTCAATCACAAAGGGTAGATGTAACAGAGAGTTCAATAGTGCCTTTCAATTTTAATCAATCAATGGAAATAAATCGTGTAAACAGCTCAAGCAACGATTTAGCAATACCATACAACATTTCCACGTGATTAAATTGAATCAATGTAATGTGTATTAAAACATATTCGAAAAATCTTCAGTTTACACATACGTGTCTTCAACACAATAACAATCGTTTGATTGAATATATATAATAAGTACGTTGTACAGTATGTCTTCGGACGTTCAGACATATTCGTGTAAGTTCTGTTATTTGTTGAAAATGTTGATAATTGCACGATGAATGTCTCGTTTGATAGTGTAAAATCACGCTGCCACATATACCAACTAAACTAACAAAAACGTAACATCGCTTATTTTTTGTCTGCTTTGTCCAATAGACTAAACAAGAACATTAAAACCAATGTTTTGATATATTCGTGTTTTTTTAATGATCCTCGTAGGCACAGACCACGTAAACACTACCTTTTGTATAACGATAGAACGATATTTAAAGATTACCCACTGGGATAATGTGTGGTCATCATAGGTATCATACATCTTTTGCTTAAAGTGACTGATAACCAGTATTATGCAGACCTTTCCCTTTATTAGCCGGCAACACGTCGGTGATATCTCAGATGTCACCAGATACCCTAGACGATAGTCATTACTACCCAGCGAGTGGTCTGTCTGATCATTTATCGTAAAAAAAGGAGACTCAAAGATGGCCTCAAATCTTCGAAACAAAATTGTCTATTAATTTATATCGGAAAAATAAAACAACAAATGTTAAGTATTTAATTTTATTCCATATACTTTCACATGAAGGACTAATTTCCCAAATGCCATTAAAAATGATAATTACTCGTTATTTAGGTAAATTGCTACGTTATCCATGTTATTTACAAAACATTTTGCAGTAAAGATGTTCATAGAAAAGTATAAAATCGAGGTTATTGTGTAACAACCGAACATACAAACACTAGTTTAACATTTTCAACTACGAACACTAAAACTACATTGGAATAATATTCACAGTAATTAATCATCGATCGAAACCTACAAGACATTATTATTACGTCGTTCGTTCTTTCAATTTGAAACATTATTTTGGTTGTTTCGTTCCGACATCTGCAATATTACAATATGCACACCTATATTATTATATTAATCGTAAAAGTGTATACAAAATTTACCAATACTATGGTCGTTGTGGAAAAATTCCACTTCAGCGTGGGTACATACGGACTCGTACATGATTTAACATTTAAAAAATTTGTACTATGTACTGTAAAATTTTAAAAAAGAAAAAGGGGTCATTGGCTTTCTAACGAGGAAAGCATCACACTTACAATATTGTAACGTTTTGTGATAGAACATCCTTACAAACATACTTATATTATGTTCTAATTTAGTTAACTGACGTTTATACCAAACGATTCAATATGGGGGCACAGGCAAAGTTACGCATAGGTCGTTGTTAGTGACCTTAATTGTTTATCTTTAACCTTACTTCAATTAGATTACTTAGTAAATCTATCTATAACAATTATTCATATAATTACCTAGTAAGCACATTACAATAAATTATAGATAGATATTAATAAAGTATAATAAAACCATACGAGTACATATTCAGCTTTTGGTTAATATACATTTAAGTTAATTAAATCCCAAGGAAACACGCTTATGTAAATCCAGCTAATATGTTGCGAAACTGAGTCACTGGCATGTTAAAACTGAGCTAACTTAAAAATTTTCAATTAAACAATAAGTTTTCCTGA
The DNA here is from genome assembly GCA_018251795.1 of Perichares adela. NCBI lineage: Eukaryota > Metazoa > Arthropoda > Insecta > Lepidoptera > Hesperiidae > Perichares > Perichares adela. The sequence goes on along the minus strand of DWPQ01002576.1, from coordinate 7,594 downwards.
TGCTTAATTTAGTTATAATACATAATAGAACAGAACTTAATGCGGTACAAATCAATTTCAAAATAAGTTGATGCGTTATTAACTTGCTTATCGTTATTTACTGAACACATGGACGTTCATGTGTTTAAACATAAATGTTAACCTTATAAAGCAAAGACAAATATATTATCACCAATCGCAATTGATAAAATACCATCCACAAAACTAACATCATTGTTTGATTGACGATTGCCGAAAGCTGCGCTCACGAAAAATAATAATTGTATTGTTGCCAGCGCACGAATATTACGTTAATTATTGGGGTGAAAGGTCATACTTTCGGCGTTCGGCAGCCATAAAGTTATTATACTAAAGCAGATAAGCTTGCCTGTGAATGCGAGTGTCCGTCTCATAGAAAGAGAGAGAAGATAAGAGACCCCTACACGTCTTTATCTAATGGGGAATAAAAGGGAGACAGACGTTGGGCCCAGTTTGTTGTCTCTTTTTTTAGATAGACTCATTTAAGACTGGCTTGCCCACTGCAGTTTATTTTCCCTATGTCCGCACCACAGTAGTTACTTACAATCGTAGTCATTTGTAAATCTAATACCAAAAATATACAGTTCAAACTGATTCATCTTCATAGAAAGAAAACATGCAAGTCGTGCTTAATTATATCAAGTTCTGTCATCTAAATAGAGGACAAAAACCATATAATAAACGGCGTTCTACAAAATAAAACGAATGTGGCAAACCTTTATCGTAGATAATTTCAATTAATAATTGATGTATTGGGGTAATGTTATTTGCAATTGCATGTTTTCGGCATATTACAATATGTTTGGTATCAGTAAAAAAAAATCTAAACCAAAAACTGATAAGGCTCGACGTGTACTATTTCCGCTAAACAACAAGACAACACTTGATTAGCCGAGTATTCAACACATCACATACAAAATTATCTCACCAATGAATTCTTAAGAAATAATCTCATCATCAACTAAGTAAAATCCCTCAACAGTAAATCCAAATTCAATCATTGTTTCTTATGGAAAATTTCTAATGAATAATGACTAGACTATTTCATTTAAATCGATGTCGCTATTGATCATAAAATTATAACTGGTTAAGTACAAAGTAATTTACTAATTAAAAAAAAGAAATATATGAATGAAATACATTGAACTGGGACAATCATGATTATAGATGAAATAAATAAACATCGCAAACACATTACAATTGGTAATCCAACTAAAATAATCTACAAATCCCTTATACCAACGTGGTAAAGTATCACAGAAATTAAACGTATCTAGCTATAACTAACACGACATCGGATGTCCAACGCTACACATGAATACAGGAATACATTGGTCAGTGTGTTTCTTATAGAAATAAACATGTCTTTCGGAACACTCGGGCAACACTTAAAGCTCACCCGACCAACTAGAAATGACCCGTGCATACACCGGCCTTCATCCATCTACGGTTCCACGGTAATTAGTCAATATATGATGACGGCGATAGACAATTTTTTTTTCTGGTAATTTTCATACAATAACTAATAAAAAACAATTTCCAATAATTCTAATGAAATAAAGCACCGATACAAGTGATATTGTGTAAAGCCGATGATTAAACGGATCACTTCCCATAACTCAGAAGTACATAAACCCCACATGTCACAAAACTAGGCCATGTTCAACTCGAAAACAATTTGACAATTTATTAAAACACACACTGTATACAATATCCTTCAAGATCATTTTTTTAAAAGTAACATTACCTATTTTAACTCCATTCGTAACAAGATTACTCAAATAAAACAATTTATTTAGGTATACATTACTAAAACTTAAAACTTTTGAAACAAATCTAATAATCTATTTGTGAGTTGTCACCGTTAGTGGTGATTTCGCGAGACCAGTTGTAGATAGATTGCAGCGGAACATGCAGTAACTCTACCAGGTGTCTATAGTTTGGTTCTGAAACAATAAATACATGTTTGTATTATAAAGTACTGTATATGTGTAGTTGTATGTGTTATATCTGTACCTATAGTTTGACAAAATTATCGTATTAAATTGTATTTTATATGGTTTAGTATGCACTTGGTTTGCCTTATATTTTGCTGTTTCCTGGAGGAGTTTGGCAACTAACCCTGTGATACCAGAATTTTGTATATACATAATTATTACACATTAAATATCATGTGCTTTGGTGAAGGAAATAGCGAAACCTGATTACTAGAAGAATTCTCCACATTTTTCTCGTAGGTATATGTATATAGCTCCGGCATAGAAGCCATCCTCAAAATGACATAATTTGCAAGTTCAAAATCAGATGCTTCACATACACATAATAAATAAATGAATACCATTTTCGGGGTTTATGTATCCTCTTCGTATCAGAAAATCTATCAATACCGGCGCACTGGTAGTCTTGAACTGAGGCGTTAGGGCCCTCTGTACACACTCCTCGGCAGTCAACAACTCGAAGCTCTCTACCTCGCCGTCGGCATTTTGTGGCACAAAGTCCAATGGCAGTTCTAAGTCGTATACGTACTCTGTGTTCGGAAACAAACCTCGTTCACTTTCGAAATAAAAGCTGTAAAAAATAATGTGATTTTATTACTAGGTACTGATAATATTAAAAATAATTGCCTCCCGTTGAGCTTATAATAAAACATAAGAAGATATTTACAGGAATTACAGAAACATAATGTATAAGAACAATCTACAGAAGAAGAAGATTAGTTTCACTGATTAATTGATTTACATCTCGTATTTGCGAATGCATGACCTGATGTACAGAAAGATTAGAAAAAACCTCAATAAACGCCAAAGCATCTAAATAGTCGTAATTGCGACGCCAATGGCCACCGAACCTTCGAAGAAGTTTCTTTTTCATTAAATTGTATTATTATATTTTTCAGCAATGGCGTGTAATATGAATTTAATTATTTTGATTAGATTTCTCAATATAAATCCTTAAATTGGCGCAAGTTAAAATAACGTTTAATTATCAATCAAACCTTCTGGTACCTACACATTCTATAAATAATAAAAGTTTTTAATGTTCACGGAAATCTTATTTTACGTATTAGATCTTAACAGCTACTTTAACAGCAAGAATGTAGTAACCCCTGGCCTTGAAGAATTTGGCATTCCCATTTATAAAAGTTTCATGCCCTGATGCAGAGATAAGCAGTAACTCTGGCCGTCTCCACTCAATTGTAACGTAATTATTGGCATTTCGCCCAATGGTTTTCAGACTTTTCAGATTACATACATCGATAAACCGACGCATTCAGACGCGACTTATTGCTATCGTATATAAAATCTTTAAAAAAGATGCCAAAATAACTGAAAAGTATTTCATCTGTTCAATATAATCCGTCTGTCCGCGTGAAGCTGTAAAGGCCATCAGAAACAAACAAATATAATCCTACACAGAAACGGGATTTCATTATGAAAGCGTGTAAATTTAGCCATTGTTAATTCATTTCACATATTGCCAACGCCGTCGCCTCACAATTTCAGCTCGAAGGGTGACTGGCACAGCATTGTGGCCTCACCTAAAACAAATCTAAATGAGAACCTTTGGATACTTATTCATATTTATAATTAGAAAATAAATTACATTATCTTCTTAATCAAACTAAGACTGCGTTCACACCAAACGTATTGACAGCTGTCGACTTTGACAGAGGTTTACGCAATTCAATTTATTGCATACAAAATCAACTTTTAATTTACACCGAAATATTATTATGTTAAGCGTGGTGATCCACTGCCGTGGCTGCCACTCGTCGTCTATAATAGTTGCCAATACATTTAATGCGTCCTAAGTGTACTATAAGAGAATCTGCAATAAAAAACAACATGTCTTTTTTATGATGTGCAAATAAAAAACATGCAGTCTTACTGTCAATCAATCGAATACCTACGTTATGTAACTAAAAACCTAAAAATATGACAATTAACAAACCTAACACATCCAGCCGGTACCAGTTTCTTCACTAGTTCACCAACAACGGAAGCCTCTTCTGCCGCCTCTTTTACAGCAGTTTCAAGAATCCCATAACCAACGGCTAATCCGCCGCTTACGAAACAATCCCATTTGCCTGAAATGAACAGTAATTAAGGCGACACAAACATTCTTTAAATACTTATTATTTCGTCTTTCCTACTACAAACTCACGTGGATAGCTTTTGAAGATTTTTAAGTATACATTGTGGCGCCTTCCTATGCAAAAAACACACTAACAGATGAGCAGATTATCGCGTGCTGAGTTCTTAAAGTTACAAACAATGTAGTCCTGTGTTTTATAGCATCGGCTCAGATGGCAATAACACCTTCCTTGCATTTTGTATACAACATATAACAATGCAACACGTATATGCCGACAAAAGGTACCGTTATAAAGGCAGGTGTGACTCAATACATTGTGCAATGTGAATAATTAGTCATTATGAATAATTTAAACAGTGAAGAAGCAATAATTTTAAATAAATAATCATAAACAATCATTTCTGGAAATAATGATGATAATTGATAAATATAACTATATTATGACACATTAATATGTATACATAATATAATTCTATTTATCAATTCAGGTCCTTGAACAGAAATATCAGTCAATAATTTATCATCATTATCATGAACACAACCCAAAAGAGTGCCACTGTTCAACAGTTCTCTCACAATGGGATTAGGCCATGGTCAACCATGTTGTCCAAGTATGGAGAATATTAAGAACCTTATTACAAATGGTATGCTTCATGAAACCAAAAGATAATTGATTAATTAAGTTACTGTAAACATTTTTTGATACACACAGAATTCAATCAGGGAATATACACACAGGAAACCAACTTCAAATATTTGGGCAAATAATACATAATCCATTTGTAGAGTTAAAAAATTGTGTTCCTCTTCCTATCAATCATGTATTGTTTGTCGTATTGTGTTATCTATCTATGTGTTGATAAACTGTAACTCTAGTTGTATCCACCCAATTGTGATTGTGATATACCTATCACAGTTGTTTAGCCATAATGATGTCATGCTCCTGATTGTTAGCAATTAGTAACTTGAGAGACAACAAAATATTCTTGAGCCTGCAATAGCTCATTGACTTACCAGGCCAAGTCTGCTTTGTGAAACTGCGTTGTTGTAGCCAAATACATAATCCTTTCGTTGGATGGTTCATATAGCCAGTGACGCTGACACCATAATTACGAATGCCAAATAAACATACTGCACTACGGTCCATTTCCAAAAGACTCTCATGATAGAAGGGTGTGCTCACTTCAAAACACTGAAATAATTCACAATAAATATTATATAAAGACATTAAAAACAAACATTAAAAAATTAAAAACAAGTGTCACCATCTACAGATTGCAGAGTAGACATATATTTTTTTTAATCTTTATTATTTAAAAGGGATTTTGTAATGCAATGATTATGTCACTCCAATAAGGTTAATTACATATAATTTCTTATAGACAATAATGTTACACAGTATGAAAATATAGTTGCAACAGCATTTTCGCCACTTCCAATGACATAGTTAATTTCTTAAAATTAAAGATTGTTTTTCTATTTTCTATACTTCTATTGTACCGTAGGAAATGGAGAGCTGTAGTACACTCCTTAGCATCTACTAAGAAAAACAGGGACTGCCTCTCATCATCACAGCAACAACCACAACCACTCAGACAAGAGTGCACGACTAACAAGAAGATACTTCTATTGATTTTTAGGATATAAAGTGAAAAATGTAACCTCTAGTCCAATAACTCTCTGTATACAACACACTATTGCTAATTTCTTTCTGATGATAAATGGACTATATACCATACCAGTTCATGCACAAAGTGGAAAGCTCTTAACCTGGGTTGTTAACCACAATCCTCCTAAATTCAACTGTGTTCATCAAATAAGGTTCTTCAATATTGTTTAACAAGCAATATTTTCTACTACTTTTAATCAATTCCCATCTAAACTTACCAACCAGCTCTCTAACTAGTATGTAGTGTCTATTGTCATAAAAAGTAGGTTTTTATACACTAATATCATCTGTCCATACTGATAAATACAATCAAGCATATTAACATGCTGCCTGTTTGTACAGCCTCAATTTCAATAGAAAAAAATAAACCAGTTCTACTGTTAGCAGAAAACAAAATAAATGTATAAAATTAAAATAAGAAACTTTTTATTTTAAACTAGCTGTGCCCACAATCTTTCCCCCATGGAAATCAATGTGTTGCAGTTTTTCCAGTGTAAATGTGTATCCTGCAGTGTTTCTAAGATGAAAAGCAGCCTATGTTACTTTTTATTTCATCAGCTGCCTGCCAGTAAAGTCCTGTCAAAATCGGTCCAGTCATTTTAGAGATAACCCGAAACTAACAGACACAAAAATTTTTACTCTAATTTAATTTAGTTGTATAGATTCTCTAAATTGGATATTATTAATATTTGTAATTAATATACATCTTCTTTTGGACATTTCCATTTCCATAAACAATTACAAATTATTTATAATTTAATTCACTGAATTTAATGTAAGGACTAAAATATACTAAAGGATTTGTGATGGAACATATCCATTAGGCATAGGAATGCCTAAACTCACTTTAGATATTCAGTTATGCCAATTATTTGCAGTCCATTCATAGGGCCTTCTACAAAGCAAGCATCAACACCTGTGAGAGACTATAATATATCTATCCCTCTATCTTAATTAATGTAAGTAGACAAACTGAGAATATTATAAACCATGATGTTAGACGTAATTAATGTAAAGCAAATAATATACCTCATCTCGCCAGCCTTTTAGAGCACATATTTCATCTTCCTTTCGTAGCTTTTGCAAAACTTCTGCTACCTTTGATGTCCTCTCCTGATAATCTCTGAATGCTGGGTTTAATTCTACATACTTTCCTGCTACTGTGAAAACCTGTAATGACAAGTAGAATAAATCATTTTATACAACCTTGTATTGCTTCTTGTCACGATTTGCGTCAATTTACACAATATATTTAATTCTATTCAAAACCAATGTACCGAAAAACCGTTTAACAAACTCATTCATCTGTGCTCTAATATGTGCAAAAAGTTGAACAGATGGACACAGATATAACAATAATTACATAGTGGAATATTTCGAACCGGATACAATTGAAAATTGATATAATTTATTCAAAAATGACACATCTGTATAAAGTGCGTGTGTACAGTAAACTCACAATAGAGCAGGCTAACAAATTATACTTATTTTGTAAAACCACATACCTCAGGGAACCTTTGTAGGTATTTTAGCACATCGAGACGAATCAAGCCAACCTGGTGACCAGCTACTATGAAAGGTTTACAAATGCCTTGATGTAGACCTTCAATAAAACAAAAACGATTAACGATCCATTTTTACCTCTTCTTTACTTTGAAAATAAATATGCGGACGTACCTGATAGATAGAAACAATTAAACTTTCTTGCTAGTTTTGTTAGTTCAGAAACATTATTTAATATCGCTGAATTCATATTTTTCATAATTTTTTCGTATCAAAATATAAACGTTTTGATTTCTTTCTTGAATTGAT
>DWPQ01002575.1:0-10446 GCA_018251795.1 Perichares adela | reverse complement strand
CAAATCGGACCGGTAGTTTAGCCGTGAAAACGTCACAGACAGACAGAATTTCGCATTTATAATATTAGTATGGATTAAAGGTTTCTTTAACGTCTTTGGACTTGGATCTTATTTCTAGCGGTAGGCATTCACGCATGGTGAGTTCTACTAGATAGCTACAAGGGATACGATAAAAAATATATAAGATACAGTTACGATGATTATTAACTTACACAATGCACCAACAAAGTATACACTGCACATTTACCAAATAAAGCACAAATATACAGACAAGTGCTATCTCAATTATAGGTATATAACATGTATTATTAATAACTATAACACTGAGCAAAATTACAAAAAGCATTCAATTTATTTGAGTTAAGTTTTATCACTTATCAGCGAGTAGACTACATTCACACAGATTCCAAACGTTCCATACTGTCCATCCTTGAGGCTAGATAGGTATAGATATAAATAGGATAGTGCCCTATACGCACCAAGTAGTTTCTGCCAGGATAATCATGTGGAAATTAGTTGTAATAATATTTACTTGTGGTCGTGATAAATTATCTATATGTATGTATGAACGTTGGTGTAGCCACAACATACATATATTATACCGTGATCAGTTCCAATTAGCGCCAGTCCACCGCATACGTTTCTGCTTTATTAGTTACTAAGTAATACTCCGTGTGGATACTGACAATTAATTCAGAGCATCGTGATGTTATGCTAAGTGTAGCTCAGAAACATCACGTATAATTCAATATCATTTACGTCATTGTCTGAGAAATAGATGGGCCATACGATGGTAATCGGTCGCCGTCCATGGACTTCCGCGACATGAAAACCGTCACCGACGCGCTGTCAGCCACGAGGGAACTGCAGGGTCTACTTATTACTGGTTATCCGACAGTACAACAGAAACACATCCAATTTCAGAGATTCATTATACAAGTACGGTGCTCAACTAAGATGGAAATATAAGATACGATACAAAAATTACGTTGCCAAATCACGTCCTTGTTCGTGCGTGCTATAGGAGTTTTCTGTTCACGTAATAATATATACTTGCATTATAATTATCATCAATCAATCAATAGATATAATAAAAAGTAACGTAGGTACCGCGTTCTGTACCTGGAAGATATATGAGGAAAAAAATATTAGCGCCTTTGTCAACGCAATAGCATCCAAAATACTAATTGTTGGAATTTTTGCCTGTGTATCTGTGCATTTGTGCACGCTAATCTTCGAAACGGCTTATCCGATTTAGTCGTGGTTTTTGCTGATATATTGTGGTTAGCTACTCTTAACATTTGGTGTTTGTTTTCTGTCAATCGGTTCATAAATAAAAAAGTTATGCCAATTTAATCTTATATGACATAACAACATTTGCGGAGTCAGCTAGTTAATACTATAAACAGCAATGAAATCATTCCCGCTCCTGCCACAAAGTGTAATTTTTTCACAAAAGCGATTACAATTCAATCATTTCCGAATCACCGCTTTATTTGACACAAACAATCATAATTATTTTGCGTGCTGTATACATTATGATTCGTTCACACTGAACCTACCAGTACTTACTTGTATTTCATTACTAAAGACTATTTCTGTTACTAAATATTATGTAGGCAAATGAGTAGACCCGTCTGATAATCACAAGTGATCATAGGAGCTCGTAGATGTTCCTAACACTAGGAGTGCTAGGAACAATTGCGTTCATCCGAAATCCCGGAACTTATCATGGTAGCGTGCGAAAGCGATCCCATGTCGCCCAATAAGAGGAAGAGGGAGTCACGGGGTTTTAGTTGGTATTCTGACAGATTTGGTCAGTCCCGCATACCTACTTAATTTAAAATAGGACGGAGAAACGTTTTTCCAGCGTTAAAAATGCGTCATATGCGCTAGATGGATGCCGAAGGAGGTCGAGGCTAGAAATCCCTCATAACTCGATACTTTTCTTCAGAAAGGTCGGGTATCTAAACAATTGGTTGCCGGCCGAGAAGAAAGAGATGAAACCACTTCTAGCAGAGGTGAGTGAAAAAGAGAGTTGTGGAGAAAATTATAAATCAATGCCAGGTACCCATATGTTGATGGAATCAAGTTTTACATCGCGTTTTTCGGTGAAAGTTTAATGTTGTGTTTAAACTTTCATCTAAAGTACTACAACATTTTAAAGAAGCTTTATGTGCATTTATTTTTAGGAATTGGAATAAAATGCTATAAACTTGCTTGTCATAAAATATGCTGCTATAAAACTTGTAATATTAGCAATAACATTGTTTAAACGGAAGTAAAGATATATTATTAAACCAATTTGGTTCAATAAATATCGCATTTATTAGAATAAATATTTCTTCTTCTTCTTCTTCTTCTTCTTAATATGGACTGCTTTATATGAATAACGAAAGTTACAGATAGTTACGCAAGAAAAGTCATATAGACTGCTAAATAAAATCCCGTTTAGTAGTAAACAGTACAATACTGGTACAAGTAACTGAACCATTGTCAAAGTGAGAGCATGCGCATGTATGGACAGTTGGACACGCTGGTCCGATTAATAGTTTATATCGTCACAGTTTTATCAATACAATTCGCGCTGATATTAACGTAATGAGATTTCAACGGTCGCTCTATTTACAGACCGACAAATAAATAGATTGGAAATGCTTGAAATTGGTTCGTTATTAAATGCAGTTACATACATATGGTACCTGTGTATACGATATTACTTTACAATTTTATTAAGAAACTTTACATTTCATTCGTGATTGCAAAACGAGATTTGTAACTAAATGTATTTTATGTTTCCGTCATAAAGTATACCAAGAAAGTTGTAACTAAGAGACTGAACCCGGAAAATCATTCATTTATTTGTTAATTTGCAAGTTGAAAACACTGATTATACCATTTTCAATGGCAGTTTCAATCTCTTATAACGAACAAAACTATTTTCAAAATTAAGAAGGACAAAAAAGTGTAGATAACAGGCCATGTTGTACCTACATTGAACGAGGTATAATTTATTGTAACACACTAACAAACTACGTGTTCCGTCTCAATTGTCAAAAGTACGTGTATCGTAAGAACGAAATCTGAGTTCTGTGATCGACTTTAACATGACTCCAACAAACGCCAAGTTAGATGTATTGCAGCCAATCTTCAAGGAATGCCGTGCATCTGAAACCGATGTTAAATAAGTCTGTAGATTTTATAACACACTGACCAGTTCACAAAAACACACACGCATACTCTCTTTCTCACTGAACACACACAACTACATGCACACACGCACATATTTATATTGTGTATGTGTGCTAGAGCTTAACTGGATTTCATCTGGTATGGTGATGTGTAAGTGATGGTAAACGGAGGAGTTTTTTACTTTAGTAAAAGCCGATTGTTTCTTGTCTTGAAGAAGCCAATTATAATGCGACGGTAGCTCAGATATACATATTAAAAAACGTTATGGGGAGCCCTCAGCTCGCATTCAGTGATAACGAGTTAATGCAATCTTGATCTAAGTTTTAGGAAGTTCCTTTCGTTTCGTAGTTTCAAAGCTTTGTACGTGGAAATTTTAGTGCACTGAAAACTTTGTTCGTTGATCTTGATAAATGATTACTATGAGAAGAGATGAGTTAAATTTACTTTCGTAATCTATTGAAGCATTCTATCTCTCAATTCGCCTTGTGACGCATTGTTAGTGCTTTTGTATCTACGGCTGGCGTTAATCGTAAGTAATTCGACGTTAACCGTTGCAGAGATTCTGTATGTCAGACGGTGTTTGAATACAGCCTAGACCTTCAGTCGAAAGAGTTCCGAGATCCATAGTGACCGGCTAATGGATTGACGCATTCTTATTTTATTTTTATGTCAATAGTTAAGAAACAGGCTAAAAAATATTACTGTTTGACAATGTATTGATAAAATCTCATCAGCACAAGAGTTTTAGCCGCTGTTTCTTCTCATCGACAATAACCTTTCCGAAACGGTAGTAGAAGTAATTGTTTATGATTTGAATTTGAAAAAACCTGTGGACGTGTCTCCCGATGGAAATGTTCCACCGCAAATATCAGCTGACTGACTCAGATTTAAAATGTTTATGAAAAATAAGAGATAATCAATAAACCACGCTTACCTTACACTTTACGTCGGTTTGCAGTATGAACAAGTAAAGTTTTCTTATTTATAAACAATGCTTAGACTCAGCCTGAGTTTATGTTATCTTGAGTGCGCTATTTTGTTGACTTCCTAAAACCTGACCGAAAATATCGCCTCCGCATATACCGCATCTACCGCACCGAAATAGCTGTACAAACTACAAACCAAAGCAAAGTAACTTATGTCTAAGCACGCTTTATACAACAAGATTTCAACCTGACTAAAATAAGTAAGATTTGAATAAAGTCGAATACAGTTGAGTGTATAAACGTTCGGCGAAGTGCATGAAAATGGAGTTTCATAACAAGTGTGTAAAAAACTAGTATCATTGTCAATATGGACCCAACTTCTCAGTTAGTGGAACAGTTTTGTGAACTTGAATTGCTAGAGCACAAGTTGAATGTAACAATCCGGGCTTCCATTTCGGATATAATCCTCGGTCCGTATTCGCGAGCGGGAATTTTAAGCACATATAACTTTTCTTCAACTGGGAATGAGAAGACACTCCATTGCTTATTATTGTCAGCTTTCTCGAATCATTCTCAATTTGTTTCGACTTCAGTTGTTGATAGACAACAAACCTATTTCAATCTCTGCTTACATATTTTTGGATCGACGTAAATTTATATTTTTTACGTCTTTTTTTAATTTCAATGGTCGACAATCGAGCAGTGGTGCCACTGATAGAAAGTCATCCCCGCCGAAGAACATCTGTAGTATCTAAAACATCACAAGCCTTGCAGGGATCAGCGAAATTAAGTGATTCCTAGCCTAGGAGAGAACTCCCACGCATAGCATAAACAGCTTATATAGTTGGAGTCAGCGCATCACCTCCAATAACTAAAGATGTATTTTTTGGATGCAACAATAAAAGGATGCTAAGATATTCGATCACTTTTCACGTTATCATTGTGACAAGCCGTGGGAATATGGCCGATCAGCTCCTCGTCCGTTCTTCTGGTACATATGTATGTACATAGAGACACGACGATTGTCTTGTTTGTTAGTTTCCAGCCACGAAGGGACGAGGCTGTATACGTCCTCAGTTTAGCGGAGCATCGACTAACGAACAAATATTTGTGTGCCTACAGTATCGACGCCGTTGCTTGATGATACCGTCAACAAATATATCAGCTCCACGTCAATATTATTTTATTTATATACTTAATGTATTTTATATTTATTATATGTGCATTATATGTACTTTAAATAAAGCAAAGTACTGTCTTTAGTTTTATTTAATTAGATTTAAAACATAAATAAAGTAAGTTACTGGTTTTAGTTTTTTTTAATTGCGAGATCGCCACTGTCATTTTCAAAACTTACGATGCCCCCGTTGTTGTAGTGTTATGTGTGTGTTTTTGAAACAGAAAGAATGTGAAATTGTCGTATATCTCTGTTTTAAGTAGGTATTTTTTGAAATTAAGTAATCGTAAAAATAAATAAAATAAGTTTTTCTGTTTTTATATTCTTGAGTGTCGTTTTACTGTAAATATAAACGAGTACACCCAGGTACGTATAATATTACTGTTCATTAAAGTATTGTCGGTCAATGATGGTATTATTGTCTGAAACTGGAGTTGAAGAAGATAACCTTGAAATATAAACAAGAATAACATTGTAACTATTTGTTGGATGGGCACATCCCTGTTACTTGCGGTTACTATGACCAAACTTGATCTATTGTGACCATTAGCGTTGTAACCTAACCGCAAGCCGTGCGCTGGATTTTAAGTTAGTATGGACCTTTTTGTGATTAATTAATGTTCAATCTTACTAAGTGACAGTTATATAGTTATTCGTAATGAGATAAATATGAGCGTTTATCCCACCTCAGAAGACTGGTGCATTAATAGGAATGTGCAAGCGTTTATTTTATCTAAAATCAACATTAAACATTTTATGTATATATGAAATTCTTGTATCACAGGTGGTACTAGTCTACCGAAACGACTTGACCGATTTTTTTATTTTTTTTTATGGTTGGCACAAGAATCAGTCGTAATCGATTTTTATAGCTCAAAGTAATGAAATACACACCCAATATATTTTTGTCAACATTTTTTTTTATGAAGTGGTACGAAAAATATATACAACCTTTAAATTTCAGTGTTCTCTGCCAACCTCTTTTTATAATTACCAAAATATTCAGTGCAAATGTTTTATATGGCAAAGCGTTGCGGTGTCAGCTAGTAACACATAAGTTTAAATTAAACTGAGTTTGCTGTCGGTACTCGACAGCCGCTCAAAGTGAAGGTGCGCCCACCGAAGTGCTGCCTAGGTTAGGTATAGCCGACGAGGGCCCTTGTTAATGCTTCTATTAGACTGTTGTACCCGTGCACCGGACGACTAGTCCGCCTTTGTCATCGTTTTACATGCACCAATATTATACCAGTACGTTACCTGGTGCCGGCTCGCCTTATGACTTTATCGGATTTCGATATTCACTTGAACAACTATTGTTACAGCCTATTAGTTTGGTTATATTACTGAAGATTGTTGAGAGACTATTCATTATGTCAAGAAATCGACTTAAAACTACAATTGTTGGTTATGTACTACACTAGTTTTTTGTACCCATTCTCTCATCATAATGGATTCTGCTTAATTAAGTACTGATGTTATTCTTCTCTGGCGGAGCATTCCACGCTCGTCTCTCGGTCCGCGTGAAGCTGTAAAGGCCGCTAGGGCCAACAGCAAAATGTCCTTCAGAAACAACCAAACAATAAGTACTGATATTTTTAGGCGCCCAGAAAATAGATTACGTATAATTTAATTCTATAAAAGTAAGAAAATGTCTGTCAATAAATATGAGTAGATGTATTTGTTGATTGACGTCTAGATAGGTTGTATGCGGCAAAATGTTAGTGCAGTACATGCTATGAATTTGGATGTATGTGCTATGAACTCGCGGATGTCATAGAATGGCGGGAACGACCTATCATCATCTGTTCTATGTATTTGTTTTCTTATTGATACATAAAGGAGTTTAATTTAAAACTGTCTCAATTTCGTAGACCTTCCATTTTGTAAGAACCACAGTTATCAGGTTCATTTGAAGAGACGTAATACCATTGCCTTATTTGTTTACCAGGTTAGCCTTATTTTGGGATCGTTACATCACGTACAGGTTTATTTTACTTTAATAAAGAAACTAAAACATTTTATTGTTTGAATTATTTAATGGGCGTCTGATCGTTTCAAGCTAAAGGACGAAGTAAACTTATAAGACATTTGGAAATCATAAGCTGTTGTATCGCACGCGGCATTACAACGGATATAATTGGATTATATCAATAGAATGGCTCCCAGTGATAAAGATTTGCAGAGTTCGTTGATTACGCCTCTTGCTAATTAATCCGTTCAAAGTGTTTTTCTGTCCATCACACCGTCATCAACGTTTAAATCAATATTTTACTATGATATATATACATATTGTATACGTACAAATGTATATTTTTAAAGTTATATGATCGCGAACTTAAGTATAAGATAATCACCCCATTACTGAGAAAAAAAAAATATTGCGCAGCGCAACTGGTGTTAGATTAATGGCATCCACGGTCTTCGATGGTCCTTAGTTTTATAGACAACATTTCTGTTAAAGCAATGCACACATGTACTGGTCTCTCAGTTAGCGATTTTATTTTAAACTTCAGTACGACATAGAGTTATTTTTAGATTAACAAATACTCCGTCTAATAATAAAATTACTTGACATTTACATAAAACTTTTTGTTACTCGTAGGTATACTAGTAAAATTCTATGTTAATCGTATGTATCTCAATGAGAGCTAGATCTTCCGCTTTTTATTGCCAGCAAAGTATTGGTGATGCTTAGAGCGTCATCGATGTTCATCAGTTGCGGTAACGTTTATCAGTTAGTCCGTTCGCTCATTTGTCGGTTATTAATATAAAAAAAACAGGTTACAATTTTGGAAAGGTAAGATTTGATTATTCGCAGAATAGCCTATGTCGCTTTAAAAAGGATTTAAATGAGTAAGAGTACTATTGAAAATATTAAATTACAACTTATCTCCCATTTTTACTTTATTATAATCGTAATGCTAACGAACACGTAAATAATATTGTTTAACATTGAAGGGTGATTCGTGCCGGTGTGTAGGACGGCCGCAGTACAAAGGAGGTGAGGTGTGGGTAAATGTGGCACAATTCCAGGGAAATATCAGCGGATACAAATTATGTAGCATCCACCGGCCTCCCTTTATTACCGCTGCTCAATGAGATCGCACACAGGTGGGGCAGAGTCGTTCACAATTGATTGTACCTTTAATTTTATTACATTGAACGTAGGCTTACACTAAGCTAGTCAGGCTCGCTACATGTCAGCAACGAATTCAATAAATAAATCTCTTTGTAATTTAAAAAATATGAAATAGTATAAATTATGTGACATGATTACAAACTATAATTGTTCCATTGCCGAGCTTAAGTCACATCTCACAATAAAAGGGTTTGAGGATGTTTTCATTGCGTTGGCTCAGTGCAAATTGATGGACTTCACATCTTCGAGAACTTCATGCAGAACTACAAAGAAACATGTTACCAACGACCTGACTGACTCAGACCTAACGTGACTTGCATGACTTAAACCCTAGTGCGGAAGTCTGACGTTCAAAAAAAACACCACACTATCATTGCGTATTTAATTGCCTGATAAATATTTATAGCAATTGTTTTGGTTGCAAAAGTTAGGAATTGAAGCAAAGTGACGGCGTGTTACTAGACATAGTTGCTTTATACACCATCCTTAGTGATATAAGTCGTAATACATATTTATAAACTATACATAAAACTACTTGTAGTCGCTCATAATCAGGTTTAATGGGTAAAATTTATCAAGGTTTCAAAATTTAATCATCACACAGGTCAAAGTAAAGAATTGTAATCGGCGACTATATTTATATAGACTTAAAAGCTGAGTTAGTAGTAAGTATGATAATGAGGAACGGGTTGCTTGCGGAGTATATCAGGTGCTCAATATATACAATAGAATTTTAGATTATTACTAGCTGAGCTTCAAACCTCGTTTTGCCATACAAGTTAAATGCAGTGAAAAATTGGGGGTTGGTGATGGAAGGGTGAAAATTAAGGGTTGTATGTATTTTTTAATACCACATCATTAAAAAAATGGTCTAAAAATACAACTGTTATCCCGTAGGGGTATGAAAAATAGTTTATAACCTATTCTCAGACCTACCGAATGTACGCACAAAATTTAATAAAACTCGGTTAAGCCGTTTCGGACGAATATGGCAACTAATACTGTGACACGAGAATTTTATGTATCATTGATAGATTAAAGAATGTAACAAAAGAAATATAGATATATGTAACTATTGATAACACCACTCCTAATGTTTCGTTGTTCTACGCACGTTTCGTTCGTCAGAATCCCAATGAAACTTATCTCTTTACGCTTTATTATTTGTTAAACAATGTTCATAGATTGGTACATTTTACAGCCGACGTGTGTGATACCTTTACACTAATTAACGACCGGCTCATCGATCGGCGGTTACACCAATAACCATTAACAAATAAATGTATGACATTTTATTCTAAGCTGGTAACGCCGCAAACGTTTTATGATATAAAACATAAAACTGGCATAACTTTTTTATTTATGAACCGACAGACATTATACAATCAGTAACTGTTAATTCACTTAACTCACCACAATATATTAATGAAAACCACAACTAAATTGGATAAGCCGTTTTTGAGATTAGCGTGCACAAACGCACAGACAATAATTGTTTTAGGTGCTATTGAGGTTTATAAAGGCCCCAATAATTATTTTTCTCATATATGTTCCATGTACAGACAACGATCCGTCACATTTTTATTACAGTATGTATAGATTTTCACACACACTTCGAAAGTGAATCTGCGATATCATTTCGACTTATTCCTGTCGTAACTGCCCTGGAATATAGCCAGTATCAAAGATAATCCTGAATTGCAGTTACAGAGAGCACTAAAATACAAAAATTAAATATATTGATAAGTAGGTACACTAATATTGAAGATGATTTTCAATTCAGCGAACCACACTTGTATTGTTTAATTAATGTCACTAACGAAACCGAAACACATGTGAGAGACATACCTATTTACCATTGTTTACTAAGCGTAGACTGGGAAGCTGTTAAAATACCTTACCATTTTTTATTTGGGATTAAACTCAGCGGAACAGATCCAACATACCTCCAGGAGGCATTTAGACTTTGTTCCCCCTGAGAGAATGCCTTCGACGCAAACTTGGAAGGAGTC
>DWPQ01002574.1:0-10447 GCA_018251795.1 Perichares adela | reverse complement strand
CTGCCCCGGCCGGGAATCGAACCCGGGACCCCTCGCTTCGCAGGCAGGGTCACTACCAACTAGGCTACGAGGTCGTCGTCAACAATGTCAACAATTTAAGCAGTATTTAGCGATGCAATGACAAAGGTCGTGGAAGTGGATAGAGCGAAGGCCACCCGAGCGTGCGTGATCGCTACCACCGGATAGATCGTCACTAATCCTGTTAAGTAAATCCGCAGCAATTCGCTGAAGCCCAAACGAGCGCTATTGATTCGCCGAACCTTTAGTACATACAGGTAGTTATTCGAATACAAATAACATCATAAATACAGCTCACTTTTTAACATTCTAAATCATTCATACAAGTATTACTCATATATTAATGCATGTTTTTACTTCAACAACTTTTGGGGCCCGATTTTACATTGGAAAGCCAATGTTTATACGTAATGTAACTATAGATATCATTAAGCGACGTGTAAAAGCACAGTTTATAGGTAAATGTTTATAGTAAAGTATGAGCACAAGGACAACTGGAAATAATAAAGCAGGGACCGGTAACGCGTAGGTTAGGAATTGTATCTGCAATTACTATAAACTAGATTTTAAAGATGTACTTAGAAGTTTATTTTGCAGTTTCTCAGTAATTAACTTATTGACATTGCATAAAATGCAGATAATTACATGTACACATTGCTTGAATATTAATATTTGTATTTTAATGGTTAAAAGTGCAGCAACATATTGTATTGTTACATCGATCACTGTCCCTAACTTTGTGAATGTATTCGACGTCACGCACCTTTGTTAACATTATGGGATGCATTTTTTTAATGTTTTTCTTCACTGAAGCAACTAATATTACCGTACTCATTGTTCCCTGTACATCTGCTGGTTCACCTGGTAGATATTATTGATAGCTATTGTTACATCCCAAGCCGAGGTTTGAACGCAACAAGGGGTGCCCTTAAGACGCTCGCAGGCACTATTTTTCGAAGAGGTTTTACCTCTTCCCTAATTTAAGTTCTTCTCTGACCGAGGATTCCAAGTTTGCCTCTGTCCGCGCGAAGCTGTAAAGGCCGCTAGGGCCAACAGCAAAATGTCTATCAGAAACAAACAAACAAATATTTATTTTATTTATTTATTGTCACCTCATGAGCGAACAAAAGGGCAAACTTAATGCCTAATGGCATTATCTACCAGTCAATCCTGGTTTGGTACAGAAAATGTGTGGCAGAATTATTGAATTACTGTGAATATGTGAGGTTTTTCAACTATGTATTTTTGTTAATACCCCACAAAGACGGGAAACCTGATGATAATTGGTTCTGTCACGAACGTTCGTTATATCAAAGGCATGGCTACCCAATAAGAAGTTGAAGATTCGAGTAGATGGTAACTTTCTACACCGCAACAGAAAAGGTAAAAATATTTTAATTATATATTGTTGTAGGGTTATTTGTTGAAGATCAATAGAGTGTGAATAATTTCTTTATGCTCTAACGGTTTGTATTGATCGAGTTATTGACGAAGTTAAGCTATGATGGGGCTTTTCACAATAGATGAAATATTTGTTAGTAACTGAATTCCGACAGTTTCAAAATGTATGGGAATGGTATTAGTGAAGGAGACGTATATCACTCTTGACTTGTTTTCAAATTTTGTAATTGCAAATAAAATACATATACGTTATGTACATCAGGATTTAAACCATTACGGAATAAATACGTACGTGAATTTTGTTTATTGGTAAAATACACATTTAAAAATTAACCTGATCTGAATTTAGAGGAAAAAAACGCTTTTTGTTAATGTAAACCTGTTCAGTAGTTGACGCGTGATGCTGTAACTGACATATAGATTGACAGATGAAAAAAAAATGGTGTCTATGGTAATTATGATCACAAAGCGCATATTAAAATGGGCAACTAATATTAAATGGACCGATTCGTTCCCGTTAGTTTTACTAATTTATACACGTAAATAAAATTCTAGTGTCTGTTTGTAATATTTAAATAACCGCTTTACTAAAAACATAACGTAGGTATACACGGACACGGTACATATACCAAAATAACATTTTTTTATAATTTTTGTCTGTGTCTCTCTGTCTGTCTGCATGTTTGTTCCGGCTAATATCTGGAACGGCTGGACTAATTTTGACGGGATAGGATATAGAGGAGGTTGTGGAGCATCAAATATCCTATATATTATCTTAGAATTCTCGTGGGTTGGGGGATTTACGCGGGAAAAAATTTGGGATACACTGATTGCCACGCAGGCATGGCCGCGGGCACAGTCAATAGATAATAAGACAAGATGAAATTCACAGACATGTTAGCAATAATGTTATAATTCGATGGCTCGCTGTCGATTCAATTACATCGATAATTCCGACCGTCCACACAATTACGATGAACGTCTCATTCCGATGTATCGCAAATCGCATTTAATAATTACCGTGCTATAAATGCTGTTGCGCTCATATTGATAATGTATTACTATTTATAAGCTGAATTCCTTGAATTACGAGTTATTATTATTAAATATTAATTATTTAATTGTGTTGATATTAATGCAATGGAATATTGTAATACTTTTATACATTGGATGTTAATTAAAATTAATATAAGAATTAAAATCTGTGGTCATACTATGAATCTTGTCTTGTTGGTACTGATCTAAGCCCCTAGACAAAAATCTTAGCGGATACCGTTCACGCTCACGCCATTTTCAAAATATATGGTAATGACAGTTCCTGTGAAAAGTTGATGTGCTGTCACACCAAAAACCTTTCCTCAGAGACTGTCATTACTATACATTTTTTAAATGGCGTGAGCGTGAACGGTATCCGCTAAGATTGTTGTCTAGGGACTCTGGTCTTTCGATCTTAGACCTATCTTACACTTTGTTTTGGTTTGCAGTGTGGACAACTATTGTTGTGCGGTTATTAGGTAACGTTTTCGTAACTCAGCGTAAACTCAGCTTATGCTGAGGCTGAGTCAAAGTAATGTTTATAAATACGAAAACTGTCACCTTGGACTTTAAGTTTGAGATAAGTCTAAGTTCGCTTTATCATAGAATAAGAATAGTAGGTAAGCTAAGACCGGTCGGCGAGTTAATATGATGCATAAGGTTGTTGCTTTTAGTAAAATATTATTTGTGTATTTATGACAGCTCTAGGGAATCCGAGCGACACAGTACACGGCGCCCGCTACTCACGCGCAAATACAAACCGATATATATGAATTTAACCTACTATTCTTAAAGTTCAATGGTTTTACAGATCTCAGCCTTTGTCCTATAAGTGTCTGCCCTAGTCGTAAATGGTACACTCTCTCGATGAATACCAAGCGGGTTACACGATAGTTATGGTTGTCACAAGTCCATTGACACGCATGTCCATCGTTCCAGCCAGGCCAGACGCTGGAGAAGGACCAGGCGAGTCCAGCGTTGCCGACTCCGCATATCAAGTTCGGATGGGTGAAGGGCGTGCTGATGAGATGCTTGCTCAACATATGGGGCGTTATGCTGTTCCTGCGGCTCTCCTGGGTCGTGGGACAGGCTGGCGTGGGTTAGTATTGGATGGCGGTGCTTGAAAGATGTGGTCTACATTGTGTAACACTCATATACTATACTAATAATATAAAGCTGAAGAGTTTGTTTGTTTGAACGCGCTAAACTCAGGAACTACTGGACCGATTTGAAAAAATATTTTAGTATAAGATAGTTCATTTATCGAGGATGGCTATAATAATAGGCTATATAAAATCACGCTAAGATGAGCAGAGAGGAGTAGCAATAAAAATATTGCGAAAACGGCAATTTAGAGCTTTCCTTGCGTGTGCTAAATAAACGGTGATAGTTACTCAAAACTCATAAAATCTTTTATGTGTTAAAACAATGTTTGCGCGGTCAGCTAGTTTAAAATATAACTATATTTCAATAATTTCACACACTTAATGAAATACACGTATACATTTACGAACATACAACAACAATTACAAACATATAGCAACAATTACAACATTTACGAAATTCGACCACCGCGGGATCTTTAGTAGCAATAAAGAGCTGATTAGTAAAATCATTTAGTGCGCAAATATGTGTGTATGATTCACGTACTGTATACGTAAGTACAGTACATATGTGGGAATCGTGCCTCTGTTTGTACGAGTTTAACGACTAAATGTTACCTGTTTGTCGTGCAATCAACGTGTTTACTTGATCCTTTAGCGATGAATAGATTGTTCTGAACAAACCACCCAATATGGGTATTATATGAAAGTGCTTAGCTTGTAGAATAGAATACACCATGAAAAAAGCGTAGTTTTAATAGCTTTTTAAACTATTCATTTTATTATATTATACATTAGTTTATTGTTGGAACACATAATATAGGATTGTATTTAGTATTATTAATAATTAATAATGTTTGCAAAAATGTAATCAATTATTTACTAAATATCGGTTTAATTATTTTTACTTTTTTAAATCTTTCAAAATTTTTTTTTGTTTTTATGAAATGTCGGGTTTATATGCCAGTGGATCCGATGTGTGAAATAGGATAATTGTAATATAAATGATTTTGATCGGCAGCGCAGGCCATCCTGCTGATACTGACCACTTCGGTGGTAACCACCATCACGGCGCTCTCCATGTCCGCCATTAGTACCAACGGGGTTATAAAAGGAGGTAAGTGGTACAATGTTTTGTAGCAACGATAAAAATCCTTATGTATATTTATTAAATATGGCCGAAACACAGGGCAATTTGTAGATTGTGTGAATTACTTTTGCATTTTATGGATTTTTCCTTTTTAAATAATGAATTCTAAATTTTTTACATTAATCAAGAATCGATTACTTAATGATATGAATTGTTGTGATATTTTTTCTAATTTTGGGGAGCCTTATGCAAGTCTATGAGAGCGAGTGTCCAACTAATAAAAGAGAGAAGATGAGAAGATTACATACTTTTCTTTTTCTAGTCATCACAAAAAAAGAAAGACAAAACTTAGCCACACATTTTACACACACACACACACACAATTTAAACTGGCCCTACTCTACGTATTTTACGGTCTATGGTCTACTTTTCCTTATGGTCTATGGTCGCATCTGTTTCAGGGGGTACATACTACATGATATCACGGTCGTTGGGTCCGGAGTTTGGGGGGTCGATCGGGCTGATATTCTCGATGGCGAATGCGGTGGCGTGCGCCATGTACGTCGTCGGCTTCGGCGAGTCTCTCATCACCCTCATACCGGAGTCGGCTTACATGGTCAGCAAGAGCTGGGTGAGTGTCAACTAGTCCTTTACCAGTGATTGGATTGGGAGATGTAACATGTTGTTGAGGTACTGAAACTCAAGTGGAATTAAGTTCTGCGTTTCGGCGTACGAGGCCTACGTTTAAACCACTTGGCTATAATTTAATTACTCGCAGGTAGTATGGTGTCTGTTTATGTTTTTATAGTCGGCAAACGAGGTGACGAGCCTCCGTCGCCCGTGGACGACTGCGACGCTAAAGGCATCTTCGCGGAATATCTGCTTATATCTGGCTCTTGCACCCTGTTACTGACATACTTCTCGTGAAATATGTTCATGGTTGATTTTGGAAGAAGGGTGGTAGGACAATGAGGAAGCCAGGCGAGTCAAAAACTACCACCGTAAATGAAATGAATATCAGTGTCTGTACATACCCTATTCTGTATACTGTGTTGAGGGTTGTGTGTACTTGGTCTCGGTGGATGAAACATCGGCGCCTTCAGCTGAGTTGTATGCGCCGGATGTATGGCGGCGGGGTTTTAATGGGTTACAAATCCCACGTGATCCGTCGCGTATATTCATTTCCCCCCCGTTAGCAAAAAAAGGGGAGGGACAAATTAAGTTCAGGTCTTGGATAGTCATAAAGCAGAAAATGTTTTATCAGGACCAAGCGATCT
Source organism: Perichares adela (assembly GCA_018251795.1). Classification (NCBI taxonomy): domain Eukaryota; kingdom Metazoa; phylum Arthropoda; class Insecta; order Lepidoptera; family Hesperiidae; genus Perichares; species Perichares adela. Next base: position 4,523 of record DWPQ01002574.1, on the reverse strand, counting down.
ACGGCTGCATCACGATAGTATTGCTGACTGGCATCGTGATGGTGGGCATGGAGTGGGAGGCTAAGGCACAGATCGTGCTGCTCGTCGTGCTGCTGGCTGCCATCGCTGACTTCTGCATCGGCACCATCATCGGACCCAAGAGCGACCTCGAGGTGGCGCAGGGCTTTGTTGGATATAACAGTAAGTGATCAGGCCATGGTTATTACTTATTCTAATGTTGAGCTTTCACCGCCGTTCGCGTATATTCTAAATACCCAGGAGACTACAGAATATAAGTGCCATTGAAAGATAGCGATCAGTGAAGCAAGTCATAGTAATTTATGTATTTTTACCCGACTCTAAAGATAGGTTATTGTATAGTATTAAACTATTTTTTTTATAAATTTACATGTCTTTCTTTAAATTTAAGATTTTAAATTTTAAATACCTTTTTATCACAATAGTTTTCAACGCCAATAAGCGCAGTAAAACCAGCTGTCAGATCCGTCAACCGCTAGTGATGGGGTCAAGATAGTGTTGGGCTATTTATTGCGTTCCGTCTTAACGATAGAAACTTAATTAGTGTGACCATTGTTTTTTTTTCGATTATCATAATTATGATTGCGTCAAGACATTATGTTAGTCTTAGAAAATCTGTAATTTTGTAGATGGTGTTATCGATATATTATTATGACTGAGAATATTTTGTTGCAGTGTCGGTACTGTACAGTAACATGGGGCCGGACTACAGGAAGTTTGAAGGCGTGGAACACAACTTCTTCTCAGTGTTCTCAATATTCTTCCCCGCCGCTACCGGCATCCTCGCCGGGGCTAACATCTCCGGGGATTTGAAGGTTCGTCCAGACCAATAAATGCTTATGTTTGGAATAATTATAGATACTCAAGGTAACGGTTAATTCAGGGTTGTAACGAAAGTATTTTTATCGGATATATTTTTATTGTATATTGTCTCTTTGGTTATCATGCAAGATGTATGAGTCCTTTCTTTATCTTCCTCCTAAACTGATTTTTAAAATGAATTATGACAATAACCCTAAAATATTGACAAGCAACGAAGATGACCCCTTTCTTAACATTAAGTGGAGATGCGCAAACCTATCCCCAGTACGCCGAAACCTTGCCAAGTTACGTGCCGGGCACTATACCGTCAGGTAATCAGCGATGTGTGCTCGTTTTCCGGATATTAATACAAGGGTGGTGTACAGGACCCCCAGAAGTCGATCCCTAAGGGCACCCTGCTGGCCATCCTGCTGACGACGCTGTCGTACCTTCTGATCGCGCTGCTGGCCGGCTGGACGGTGCTGCGGGACGCGTCCGGGGACCTCGACGTCTCCACGCTGATCGCCTGCCGTGAGAACAATACCTGTCAGTACGGGCTGCATCACAGCAATGACGTGAGTACACCCCCTAGTGTAATGTTTACTAGTGACTCCGTGACTCACCTTCGTAATCGTTATATATTGTACCCGCATTAAAATATTGTTATTTTTTTTTATCAGGCGTTTCTGTTTACCACATAAGTTAATTTCGTATCCCAAAAGAACTGATCCATTCTTCGGTATTAAAAGCATTTTGAATACTTACCCGTAATATATTCAAAGTTTTCAAGCGATATACTTACAGACACACAGATGAATGGAAAAATATTCAAAAAATAATTTATTGGCTTCATCGATGACAGAGAACGTATATATAACATCGTGGGCGTTTATACACTATTTTCTATATCGTTGGTAGCAAGTAAATACGTCCCAATTGACCTGAGACCGAACATTAATCTCATTTCAATAACACCTCGTGTCGTGTCGCAGGTGATCCGGCTGGTGTCGGGCTTCGGTCCGCTGATATACGGCGGGTGCTTCGCGGCCACGCTGTCCTCCGCGCTCGCTTCGCTCGTCTCCGCGCCCAAAGTGTTTCAGGTATCGTTATACACAAATACAAAGTTAAAAAACTTCAAACAAGTATCAACTCCATAAGGATTGCAATGGAGCGACACATAATGGCAGGGTTACGTAGTTTAGATGATTACTAGCATTCATTTTAATAGCAGCATACATCCTTTAAATTCGCAGTTTTTCACATACACACATTGAAAAGAAATGTGTTTTTGAAGTTGCTACACTAAAATCGGACATATCCCCATAAACTCCGCAATATGAAGTGAAAATTAAAATGTATTTATTTAAGCATCCAAATAGGTTACAGTTTAGGCGACACTAGCTCCCATACTGGGTCGTAGGTACATATATTTAAAATATATTTTTTGAATGGTTACTCTAAATATAACCGTCATGACACTTAGTTTAAATAGTGTTGTATTGGTTGTGTTGGCAGGCACTGTGTCAGGACAAGCTGTACCCGTACCTGGAGTTGTTCGCGAAGGGCTACGGCAGCAACAACGAGCCCGTGCGGGGCTACGTGCTCACCTTCATCATCGCTACTGCATTCATATTGATGGGTAATGTATAAACACACACACGCATACCCGTTGGCAGTCTGTAGCAGGGTCAGGTTTCTCCTTTCGTAAGGAAAGCCTTGACCATATTTCATCATACGACTCCCGCACACACATGTTCGCACGCACGTAGACTTATACGCACGTACGTACACGTACACGCATACGCATTAGCAGTTCGCTGCAGCGCTACTGTCTCTCGTTTTTATTGCGAAAATGTTGACCTCATTTAACCATAGAACTGAAGTGTGGATTGGTGGAGAGTTCAATAGCCAAGTTAAGTTCAGAAGCTTAAATGCCACTGTGCCTTATATTTTGGAGAATTTGTGATCCTAGTAATCTTACATCAAACTCGACCGTGGTGATAAGTGTATATTCATCCTAGTATATCCACCGAATAGACAAAATATCATCAAACTAAGATTGTATATAGAAATGATGTGTCGCAGGTGGTCTCAATCAAATCGCGCCGCTGATCTCCAACTTCTTCCTAGCGGCGTACGCTCTGATCAACTTCTCGACGTTCCACGCGAGTCTCGCCAAGCCTGTGGGCTGGCGGCCTACTTTTAGGGTGAGTTGATAATGGAAGATCTAATTTGATTATATTGCAGTTACACTTAATAATAAAAATATTTTTATTGGTACACAAATAAATAACGAATGAAACGCATGACAAGGGAGGGAAGTTTCCTGCTCATATGACGAAGATTCGCTACTAGTTACATTATTAGAACCCTATTTGTTATAAGATCGCTCAGGCAAAGAGTATACTATAAATGGCATCCGGCGTAGGTGCGCTGTACGGAAATACCACAACTGTCCCTGAGTTCCTACATAAAACTGTAAACGTACAATAGATACTTAGAAAACACAAGTTTAATTAATTTTTTATTGTTATTGACGACGCAATATTATGTTTAAATATTTGAAATTCCGTTTGTGTTACAGCTGTACAACATGTGGCTGTCGCTGGTGGGCGCCATGGTGTGCGTGGTGATCATGTTCGTCATCTCGTGGAGCACGGCGCTCGTCACCATCGCGTGCTTGTTGGCGCTCTACCTGCTCGTCTCGTACAGGAAGCCAGGTTAGACACACACTCATACACACGCGCGCACACACAAGCGCGCATGCACTTACACACGCATACAAACTCACGCAAGTATTTATAAACAGACCCATACATCTACGTTCCCTTTAAATAAAACGGTGTAGTGTTCTCTCTTTGTAAACATGTATGGCGATAGAATATTTATCAAGTGTTATTTATTAACATCTGTCCCTAAAATTAGTTAGAAACATTAATGCCGTACTGTTCAATTTCAATAAAGTATAAATAAATATATGTATGTTTTACGAACGGACTAAGTTAATATCGATTTCTACGTACACGAAGTCGACGGTTGATCCCTTCGACAATCCGCTGTAGAGCAACATGGCGGTATTACACTCCAGGTTTCGTTAATTACGAGGCGAAATTTGTGATGCCGAGGGCTATAGTTGGGTTGATGTACAATTTTATTAATTAATTGTTTATTGCCGGTAAAATATTACATGAATGTTATTAAAGGAATAGGTAATGTCCATGAGTCAATAGGGATCGACTCAGCTGAAGCTGCCACGGGATAGTGGTCCCGCGCAGCGCTGCTGTTCAGTCATTATATCTAAAGTCCTCGTCCAGAGTATTCGTGCTAAGATATCGGTTGGATGCATTGACAGACGTGAACTGGGGCTCCACGACCCAGGCGCAGTCGTACAAGACGGCGCTGTCCGGCGTCCACCATCTCAACAGGGTCACGGAACATGTTAAAAATTACAGGTACATAATTGTGATTATCTCATTACTGGTTACTTGTTCACTATTGTTCAATTGAAGCAAACCATAGTTCATTCGGGCTGTGAACTGAACAACGTGTACGTTGAATAAGTGTCTTGCAAACGGTAATAGTCGGTTTTACGCTTGGGGGCCTGGGTTCAGATCTTGCACTATCAATTTTTTGATGTGAAACATCTATAGCCGCACGTAAACCCGATTTCTGGCGTGGCGACGCATGCCGTGGCGACGCTTCGC
>DWPQ01002573.1:0-10448 GCA_018251795.1 Perichares adela | reverse complement strand
CAAAATATGACGTGCATAAGAGTATCAAGAATACCTATATGAATAAATGATTTTGAATTTTGAATTTTTTGAATTTTACAAACACTCTCCAATTTTAGTTAAGCTGTTGTATAGATTTATTTATTTATTTTATTTATTTTTGTACACATATCGTAAGTATTAGGAAAAACAAAATTGAAACAAATTGTACAAGATCACTGCATATTCCTAACAGAAATATCATATTCGAGAGTCTACTTTGTCTATTAAATCGTTAGATAGCTGTCTTCAAGCCAGTATTTTGACTTAATATTTAATCCCTTCATCAATCAACAGCGTGGTGGACTCCACATTACCGAAAAGCAGCCAAGAAGTGGAAGTCCTAAACCCATTTCGGACTGTTTACTGGTATACTTTATTCGTTCCCAACAGTACATTACATCGCGGTTTTGCGGAGCCATGCAGAGGTTGCCATGTTTAGCATTTCACTGCATTCAGGAATGAAACAGTTTTGAATTTAGATTCTAATTTTGAATATCGAAGTGAAAGGTTGGATACACGAGTGGTTTCCGTTCGGCTACTTTAAATTTAAATTGGAATTGGTTGCTGTTCGGGAATTTGAATGTTTTAATATGAAATGGAATGAACGAAATGGTCCTCTGGGTGGATGGTTCTACAAATATTTACAAGTGTTGAATACTGATAAATACCAGCTTCAGTAAATACGACAATACGAATCTATACTAATATTATAAAGAGGAAACATATGATTGTATGTTTGTTTCTTTGTATTGAATAGGCTCCGAAATTACTAAACCGATTTGAAAAAATATTTGACCATTAGAAGCCGACATTCTTCGTGATGAACATAGGCGGCATGAACATTCACCGCGGAAAAATTCTGCATTCCTGCGGGAAAACAGGTCATAGTTACAAATAATTTACATAGCAAAACGATTAGACACAACGGTTGGTGACTTGTGCTATGTGAGGAACATCAGGCGTTCGCTTAACCGATCGTCGCTATAATTATAGAGGAGTCAGCTATATTAAGTAAAAAATAATACTTTAAAAGGACACAACATAGTGCTACCGATAAAGTAGAGCTATAGAGGTATGCATAGAGAAAATATAATAGAGCGGACAAGCCAGGTCAAAATATGTCCAGCCAATAACAAAAAGAGACGACAAACGGGGCGCACCATCTGTTTCTTTTATTTTGCCCGTATTAGACAGAGACAAGTACAGGTTTCTCATCTTCCCTCTCTTTCTATTATATGGACTCTAGCACTTAGGCCGGTCTATGTTTTGCCTGCTCTAGCATAATAAATAACTCTATGGCTACGTGCCCTTATTTAGTTCTTATAACTTTTCTAACGACAAGGCTTACAACTGTTGGCTTTACTTATTTAAATAACAGTTTTATCATATTTTACAGTGTCTACAGTTTGACAGATATCATAATTTCCAATGATTCTAAAATATCGAGTCAAGTCGAGAAACAAGTTGAGAAAATAGTGAATTTAATGCTTCAGATTCTATTTATTTTACAATAACACAAGTTTTTAATTTTATGTTATGACCTATATGAATAACTAGCTGACTCCCTTTTAAGTGTAGCGACGATCGGTTTTTCGAACGCCTGATGTTCCTCACATAGCAAGACACCTGCCGTTGTATATAGTCGTTTTGCTATGTATGTAAATTATTTGTAACTATTACCCATTTTCCAGTACTAATCAAACATTCTTCCCTGGGAAAAAGTTGCCTATATTCATCAGGGATAATGCCGGATTCTAACAGTAAAAAAAATTGCAAATCAGTTCAGTAGTTTCGGAGCCTATTCAATACAAATAAACAACCAAACAATCAAATCTTTCTATAATGTCAGTTTTAAATAAACACTACAATAGATAGGCAATTCCCCGTTTAAACGCATGCATCTAAAACGCATTTTACTTGTCTAAAGCAAATTGTTCATAGTAAATAAAATTCAATTGACTTCCCTAAAAGAACGCTTTCCAAAACCCAAACTGTGATCGTTTTAAAAGAGGGTTAAAACTGGGGCGTCCCGGAATTAAGCCATTCATTGGTTGAACTCGTGTTTTTAAACTCCAGTTAAAAACAGTTAATTAAGAATGCTAGTACGCGGCCCACTTAGTGACTGTTTGCTCGGGCTCATTGCGCGCACTCACTGAACCCATTGTATCTCAGAGCCTGTTCAATCCAATTTAGGGCTGTCACGTTACACTTATAAATCGTTTACCTAATTTTGGAATAGTCGATAGTTAAATATTTTTATCTGTAGAACAGAAACAGATACAAAATACGGTAAAAAAGCTCCCCTACTTATATCAAAATGCAAAAGCAACGCTGTTTGTACATTAATTACTCAATCACGCGTAAAATACTGAACCGATTCAAATAAAATCTAGTACCGAGATGGTCTAGGGCCTGAGAATGCATAAATGCTATTTTTGACCTGTCACTGGTTGTAATAGGAGATGAAAGTTAGTATGGAAATTACTATCGTAGATTTTTTTATCATAGATTTCTCGCGGCGAAGTCACGGGTACAGCTAATTCAATATAAATCCATGAAGTATTTTACGACATTTTAACTTGTAAGTTCCGCAAATGCAAAGAAAATCAAAGGAATATGAAAGAAATAAAATTTGTTTTAGACAGTGCTGCAAAGAATCGATTAAAATGTCTTAACGATTTGTCATAAAACGATAAGAAAATTGATACACGATGTATGTACGTGTACAATTAGTATTGTGGCTTATGTACTTTGTTTCTTAAATTTTTTGTCATACATCATATTTAAACATTTTCTTAATTATATGGAACAATGTATTCTCAACATATTCAAAAACATATTGAAGACCGGATTTTGATTTTTTTATGCAATTTCTTCCCTACAATTCCGCCTGATTGTAAGTGGAAATGTAGTATAGGTAAAAGCTTAGACTAAGAATAAAGTAATCTAAGGGTAAAAGGCACAAATCTGGTAAGAGATATTAGACTGTAGTTATTAAAAAAAATGGAAAATGTAGCAACCCTAATCTAGTGTTAGGAAGAATAATCTGGTTTTAACTAGGTGACGTTTTGGCAACGTGCAGCTATACTGTTGATTTTTTCGTTCTGAATTCTCGTAGAACCCAGTACCAATGAATCAGATCCTAATTAGACTTGTGGAACGAGCCTTTTTCCAGACCGTCAAAGGCGGCTCAGAATACAAACGAATATTACGCACAGAAGGTTTGCTCCTGTATATATGTTTTATGTGTCGTCCATGGACGTCCATGATACCAAAGAAGCTATTGATATAAAAAGGTATTCATTTAGTTACGTTTTCTTTCACCGACACAAGTGCTAATTAATTAACTAATATTAAATTTAAAAATTTTGTGATGCGGGCAAGATTCGAATTTAGACCCGTGGATTTATGTATTTATGTATGATACTAACATGCTAACTACTGGGCAGTCACTATGCAAATTTCTATAGATTGAATTTCAAAGATCTGCTGAGGAGTTTATTTCGTTTCTTCTCCTCAATTATTCTTTTTTCGAAATTGTAGCTATATCCCGGCATAATATTGACCGAACTTAAACTTCAACCAAATATCATCAAATGACTTCAATTTTCTCCATAGAATATTCTTATTACAAATTCTAGCTTAGTTACATTTGCCAAAACAATATTAATTTGCACGTTTTTAATTTATTTTTATTGTATGTCTTTTATATTTAACTGTACGGCGCCGGCGCTCGAGTTCGTTACACATTTAGTATTCAGTCGCTGCAGAGTATCTTTGCATGCAGTCCATTGCCACTCATAAAACTTCTATTAAGACTGCAAGACTAAGCTTAACGAAATGAGTCCCTGAACAACGTTTTCCCATAACGCTTCATTATCTAGCTTTCGTGGTCTTGAGTTATCAGACCGTTTACATATCACAAATGAGTCGTTTTAACAATATTCAAATTACATTTTTTATAAGTTAAGAAAATATATTAGATTGAGTGACTAGATTTTGTTATAAAATAAAATAATCTACGTTATTTTTCAGTGTACGATTAAATTAGTTAAAAGTTGATGTTACGCCTGAATATTAATGTTAAGTGGTACTGGATGAATGGGTTTCTCTATCACAGTATTCCACGTGGAATCATGCACTAACCACAATTTTTTAAAACAAACGCTATAATTAGAAATTAATTATTACTTGCTTCGGTGAAGGAAATCTTCGTAAGAACTTCTAAAGGTGCTATGTAGGTTTCTTCCTGAGAGTTCTTCATAATATTCTCAATGGTGAGTGACCTCTGGTAATCAGAACTTGAAGAGCGTGGTGGATTGTGAAAGAAATCGACTTATTCTAAGAACAGGCCCAAATCCAATTATGGGCTGTGATTAACATGATAACAATTTTGATGGTTTGATGGTTTGACGTGATTGCGGGGTTGGTTTGATGATGATTAAGTGGGTATCATACCGTATGGTATTACCGTACCAGTTAACTTACCATTTGTGATACTCTCGACGAAACTACAGGGATCATAAGTCTTTCAAAGTAATAGAATGAATAATCAGATTCAATTTACAAACACTATTTGCAATCTCCTTCTCAGAATATAAATTTATATTTTCTTTGATCTACCCTCTTTTTCGCTTATTGTAATTTGAAGCGGCTTCTTAACTTTTACATAAGTCAATGTACGAAATATTTTATGTATGGGGTGAAAGGTTCTCCACCCATCTTTGAGACAAAGTTGAGTGACTAGGTTTTTCTTGGTTGCCAACTTGTCGGTAAAATCAAAACGATCGGTTTGATCTATAGTACAGTTTTTAAGTCAGTACCTAGATGGCTGAGATATACTCGGTTTTTTGTAAATCTTTTGTGTCGGAAATTACATTTAGAAATGAATTTGAGAAATAGTGATGAAATATGACCTGACCTATCATAAACTTCTGGATGTCGGCGAAAATCTTCGTATTCTAATGATATTGTAGCAGTTTTCGTCGCCTATAAACACCGAAAAACGACTTTTAAAATTCAAACGTAACTAAATCGATTTATCGTCCTAGAAATCCCTTCTTACTGAACATGGAAATTGTTGGACCCGTTTTCGAGTATTAGAAGCATTGTTCGTATAAAGGTATCAAATGAATGTCACAGATAATGTATTTCTAATAGACCAAGAGTACTACGCAGCTCAACAATTTTTTCCCCTTTATTTACAACACTTGACTGAGACGTCTAGTTTTACGAAGACAGTGACGTAGCACCAGAAATCTCTTATCGTACACGCTAACAGAATGCAGGGTCATCCTCTACGAGTATATGCGCAAAACTCCCACACAATGCGGTACACGGAGTTATGGCATAAACTATAAACTCCGGCGTGAGTACGTTGAACGAGCGCCAGAAATTTTCCTAACAGCACTTCGGCTAAACATTCAGATACTACAACACTTTAACATACATGTTATGTGCACAATGTTACACTTTTTATTGAATTAAACGCAGAGAATTTTTATTTATTTGAATTTTATTGTAATCAATTTTAAAGAACACAATCTGTAATTAAACGAAATCAGAGTTAGGTACATATCGATTCACGACTTTAGTCGAATATCCCATTTTTATTAATAACACTTACCTACAGTTATATTGAAACGATTACCTATTATTAATTTAAATCATTTACATGTTTACATCATATTATGTCTATAGAATTTTGTTTTCTAGCTGTACGAATTAAAAACATTAACATGAAAAAGCGGTTTAAACTTATCATTTAGTTACCTGGAAACAATTTCTAAATTTTAACCCTTTTCTCGCGGGAGCTGATCAATTTTCGGGAATCCCAAGAATTTTATTTCAAGGGCTATAATTTGAAAATATTCCAAATAGTATCTAAAGTTGAACGATTTTCTTTGACGTAAGCAAAAATTCTACTCAGTGCGCTTTACACTAACGGATTATATCTTTGTTTACCGTCCCCGAATTATACCCGTAAATATGAGTACTGCCATGTAACCCTCTTCTGGGAATAGTAGTGGGGGGTTTGGTTGTGTGAGATTTTTCATAATAATGAAAAAATTAACTAGAATTTTTATTTCAATTGTTTTAATCAAACCGTTCTTGCTCGCGAACTAATCTAAAAATCTACACCTGGTATTTTCTCTGTTACGACCTGTACAAACAACGTATAGATGGGATATAGAAAATTGAAACGAACTAAAAATTGAAGTTTGCTCGGAACAATTTGTTAACTGTGCGCATCGGATGTCCTCTGTAACGGATATGATATCCTGCGCTCGTGCGCCACGCGGTTTTTCATTTAACGGTGGTTCGTGTGCTGTGATTGCGTTGTACCTTTTTCGTTTTTTATTTCTGTTTACCACTGGAAGCTGCACTTTTTTTTTGTTTATTAGAAAAACTTTATAATAACTGCATAATGTTTCGTAGCATACCATTTTTAAGTCATATGATCGCGTTGTATATTGTAACAAAAATTGTGAGTACTCGTTACAGTTAAAATTATACGTAATCATGAGTACCCGATACAATTAAAATGCTACATTTTGTAGCTTTTTCATATAACTTTGTCACATAACAGCGTAGCTGGCCTGGAAAGAAACGAACTAACTTATTAGATGACTGAAAAGACATTATTCAAATTCGGAATATCCCAGTATTCTACTAAGGCTAAACTATCAAATAGGCTAATCCAGGGCTTCCCAAACTTATTTTTACTGTAACGCCCTCAGTCCTTTGCCGTTTCTTCACGACGCCCCTTAATTCAGTACTCAAAATTAATTATCAATTTTAATATTAGTCTAAATCATCTATCTACTATCTAATCATATGGACACGATTTGAATATATTTATATTTTATTAAAAAACTAGCTGACCCCGCAAACGTCGTTTTATGTAAATTATTTGTAGCTATTACCCGTTTTTCCGAAGAAATGAAGCACTTTTCCGCGGTAAAAAGTAACCTATGTTCATCAGGGATAATGTCGACTTGTATTGGTAAAAGATTTTTTTTAAATCGGTCCAGAAATTTCGGAGCCTATTCAATTCAAACAAACATACCAACAATCAAATCTTTCCTCGTTATAATATTAGTATAAACAAGAACAAAATCGAAGCATAAACATGAAAATAAAAATAGTTATTTATCTAGCTGGGTGGGTGCTAAGACGGCCGTGGGACGCACAGTTTGGGAAGCCTCAGGCGTATACACAGGCCGGTCTGTTGGTACCACGCACGTGACTAGTTTGATTTACTGCGCGGACTCGTTGAATGAATCATGTACAGCACGACGATGTTGTGGTTTTCTGGCGTTCTCTTGTATTTGATTTATGATACTTTGGTACCTTGTGTACCTAGGTACAAACTAAATCTGTATTTAGAACGGTGTACAATTAGTATCCTTCTGAGATAGCAGACTACAGTTAGTTGTTTAGAAATGACCAAGGGTTGTTGAAACGTCTTACAGATTTGCAAGAGTAGTGTTTGTAACGTTGTATTTAGGTATGTACATATTATTATTTAAAGGATATTAAATATAAATATACGCAACAAGTTGACCAATTGATCATTATTGTGCCCGTATACTTAAACATAAAAAAGACAAGAAAGTACGAAAGAAAGAAAGTAACATTTATTAACAAATATATAACGCCATTCTACCTATAAATAAAACAATAACAAAATATATCGCACCGGCCTTTCAGTGGAAAGCAAAAACCCCCCGGCATCAAACAAGCAAACACATTTTCTCTTTTCTTTCATTTCCATCCATTCCATCTTCATTATGCGCCCTTACTTAGCTTACTACCCTAAATCAATCGTGAAATGTTTCAACATGATAAATCCAATGAAACACGTCAAGTATAACCACATTTGATAACATTACGCTGTACACGTGAGAGAGGGGAGAAGTACTCAGCGTTTCACTTCAGTCCCTAAATGCATTCAATTTGAACGTGTACAATACTCTTACGTCAAGCTGATTGTCAGCCACCAAACTCTTATTACTCCCTCCGGAGTTCATGTGAGCCTTCGTTTTCCATGTCGTTGTTTTGTTTGTTGCGCCAATGGGACGTACGGATTGAAGAAACATCAATAAAATTGACGGGACGTAGAGTATACCTATACTTGTATCTGCGTTTAGATCTAGCTAATTAAATTAGAACTAGCGCTGTCCACATGGCAATCAGTGCGTCACAAAGTTTTCCCCGGTGTAAATTTGGACACTACGGGAATTGTAAGATAAAAAGTAGCCTATTTCATGCTCCACAGCCTCCTCTGTCTTCCAATGAATGTCTCGTCAAAATAGGACCCGCCGTCACACAGATTAACCGGAACAATTAATAAACAGTCAATATTTAGAAAAGCAAGTTAAAGGTATCATCATACATACATATGAGTTTAGTAAAATGCAGTTTATAATATCACAAAGGACACTCCGATTTCATTTAATTCTGTAGATAGCTTCCTATCCCAGGATGTGCGCTGAGCATCGCAACTGTATATTGCTATTTATAACTTCCAAATTCCCATAATATTTATCTTTATAATATGTTTTGCGAACATCCATTTAAATGTTCAAATCCTCGAATGTTCCTACCCTCGTCATAACGCGGATGTCCCCAAATCCGCTTTATTTCCTTGTGACGTCTGTCCTGCCTTCACCGTGACATGGAAATCTAGTGGATATCAACCGCCATGTTGTTACCCGTTTGGTTCACTGTGGAATGATATCGATACATTCTGAACTAATAGCTACTGTGTCGCGAGTATATTAGAGGCGGTACGATTAGTAAGTTTTTGAATTGATTTACTTCTTTATTTAAAAAGAAACCAGTAAGTTCTTCAATTTGTTTCATCATCATCAACCCATAATTGTCCCACTGCTGGGCTCGGGTCTCCTCTCATACATTGAATTTGTTTACTTATTTATATTACAATTGTCACAATAAGAGCTGTGCTTTCATAAATATTGTTATTGCAGTTCCAAAGCTTGCCTACAAAATAAACAGCTCTATATTTAATTACTTTCTACATTTTTATTTAATCTGAAAAATGATTTTGAAGTCCTCAAAAAAATCCTAATAACAATTGTAAATCACGTCACCCGTGTGGCGTCAGCAGCCCGTAAATATGAAACAAAAATGATTCATTGCGTACATTCAACAAATTAATTTTACTGTAAATTGCCTTTTGACGTAACGAGTTTCCTGTAACGTTAAACGTCATCAGATTTAAGAGTAAAACAAAAAAAATGCTGCCAAGAAAAATATGTTAACTTTGAAGTGACTGATTTTATTATAGTACGGTTTGGAAAATTTATTAACATTTTTTTTTGATAACAAGATACCGGTCAAGTGCGAGTTGGACTTACACACCGAGGATTCCGTAAAAAATAATATGTGACGGTCGGACGGACGGACGGACAACAAAGTGATCCTATTAGCGTTTCGATTTTTGCTTTCGAGGTACAGAACCCCCGACAATCCCCGGAAAAACTAATTTACTCCCCTAAAAATCCATCCCCCACCATAAATACCAATTGGCGGCATTTCCTGTTTGACATAAATATGCTTGACCAATCAGAAATATATAAAGATATGTATACCACTGTATCTTTGTGTAAACAGCTGAGATAACAAGGTGAAAAATGCAAGTTAAAGTAATAAATAAACGATAACACACTCATACTAGGATTCCCTGTGTCGCGGTTGGCATGGACAACACAAATAACACATTAGTAACACCCAAGACCCGAGAACAAACACTGATCTGTCACATAAATATCTGCCCGGCCGGGAATCGAACCCGGGACCCCTTGCTACGCAGGCAGGGTCACTACCAACTAGGCTACAGTATTGTGAAGCTATAAATAATGTGTGCTGCAATTAACTGAAGAGTGTTTGAAATAAATTATTAAACAGAACTCAAGTGCGCTTTTCGCTGCACTTCTTTGATTCAATTCTCTATATTTTATAAAATATCTTATGATCATAATCTTCTGATCATCTTTTGATCATAAGATATTTAGTGAACAATTAAGAATTAAATCAAAAGAGTGTAACAAAAAAAAATATCTTATTAGCTATCATCCCCTATTTCAACCCTTTTTTCGAAATAAAAATAGCCTATGTTCTTTCTCAAGCTCTAGACTATCTCTATACCAAATTTAATTTAAATCGGTTCAGTAGCTTCGGAGCCTTTTCAATAGAAATAAACAAGCAAACGAATACATCTTTTCTAACGTTAGTATATTATTTGTCGGCACACCGTGCCTGTATCAGAAGTGTTATCCATGATTATTCACATAAATAACAAGATAAATAGACGTTTAAGAACAGATCCTGTCAAGGTGGCCGAATATCTGGAACATTGGTTCTTGTACTGAGTTTAGACGTCTACTTTATCAATCAATCGA
>DWPQ01002572.1:0-10449 GCA_018251795.1 Perichares adela | reverse complement strand
AGGAAGGTTATAGGCTATATAACATCACGCTGCCATTATTAGGAGCGAAGATATAATGGAAAATGTGAAAAATGGCGGAACAACGTTGGCGGGGTCAGCTAGTTTTAAATAAAGGTATTGTAGGTGGCTTCTTAGCCGTCAATGTTGTACTACAAACAAACAATAATGCTTAAATATAATATATTTTATAGTACCTCTCGTACTATTAGAAGAATTATGATAATAAAATTATTCTCACTTTACGGACATGAACTAATTAATTATGATAATATCTAACGATGTTATAACTATTAAATTAAATTACTTTACAGCGCAAAAACGTTAGTGATTGCGTCATAATCAATAGAATCGATGTCGTGATCTGGTTGATTCATCGTGCCAATTACGCCTTTAATTTAAGGGGTTAAAGATTAAATCGGTTTGCTGAGATTCATTGAGTGACTTGTAAGTCATATAACTGGTAAAGATAGCTACATTTATTTTTGATTCATTCATAATGTTTTACAAGAGAGAGAGTCAAAAATGTAATAAGGAACGCGCCGAAGTTTACCAACAAAGGTTTTATCAACATGTGATTGTAGGGACTATCCAGCTCCTCAACATTGTGATGTAGAGGAGTTGGATTGGATTGGATTGGATTGTTGATAGCGCTGGATAGACAGACTAAGACTAAATCTATAAACCACACTTAGTCTTACCTTAGACTTTGCTTTGCTTTACAGTATGGACAACTATTGTACGGTTATTGGCGTAAGATTTTTGTAAGTCACCGAAATTGTGTACTCAACATACACTCAGATTAAGCTTAGGTTGAGTCAAAGTAATGTTAATAAACACGAAAACTGTCTTGAAACATAAGTTTGTTATAAGTCACACTAAGTTTTATATACTATGTTGTGAGTGGCATTTGCACATTGACGACTACACAATTGGCTCAAAATTGGCAAATTTTTGATGTATGCTAGATAGGTCCATGTTAGCGCAATATGACGGTCAACGATGCTTTGACGGACAAGAAAGAAGCGGTTATAACTATTATTATACCATAGAGAATAGTAAATTACGATACGAGCGATCTAAGTGGTCTATCATTGCACGGAGTGTAGTTAGCGCCCGAGCGTAGCGAGGTTGCTAAACTTAGTGCAATGATAGACCACGTAGGTCACAAGTATCGTATATTATTGTATAACACAATGTGATATAAACCCGCGAACGGACACGGCCGTGCGTAAAGTGCGGGTTATTGTCACACTGTGTTATAAAGTTTAATTTAATAAAAAACGCATTAAATTGAAAAAAATATACGTTCATTGTTAATGTTTAACGTAAAAGAAAAATTTTAAACAAAGATATTTAAATTTTAATAGTCTGTGGTTAAACTGTAGCACAAAGTAAATATTGGCGCCAAAGAAATTTATAATCACTGAACGAGTTTCCCGCTGTAAATTTTATTTGATTTTAAATGTACTAATTTTAAATACACTCTTTGGCAAGCAAACCTCAATAACGATCAAACATAATTTTGTTATGAATTATGGTCAAATTAAAATAACTGGGTGGTATGGGTAAAATATTTAGTGTTAGTTGCGGAGAATTATTATACACAGGACTAGCGAACCTGGAAGACGTTATTTTACCTGGAAAAACAGCACCACCTACCGTCCAATTGCGTTTTCATTCAATCCAGGAACCCACAAACAAAATTTTATCAAAATCGGTTCAGCCGTTCACGAGTAGTTAGATGACAAACACACGTACAGAAGAATTATATATATTTAGATAACTGGTAGTTATATCTTCTAATTATAATAACAGTTGTGTCATAAAATATATTCTAGTTTTATATTTAATCCATTTGTTACAATTTTCATGTCAATATCAATAATAATAAGTGGCGGACAAAATACATTATAGATATTTAGCAATGTATAACTGTCACCTTTTAAAAGACATTCGAATTTAAAAGTCGTCGACCACAAAATGAGTAAAATAACAATATACAATACATTAGTCCCAATTAAAATTCAGTTTATATACTTATTATAAGAGGTTAATGGTATGATAATTTGAGGATATTCACAGAAAACTTCATAACTTAATCGTATATTCATAATAGTCATGTAAATATATACATACATGAATATGCACATTACATGACCATTAAATGACATTCAGGAATGTAATAAGATAGTAATCATTTGCCATGAATTTCAGTCGCAAGTGAGTCGATACCCGCAATCTTGTGCATGTGTTACTAAAAAATATGATACTAATTAAGACAAAGGTTGGAATAACAAAGTTAACAAAAGTTTGAATAACAAAGTTAAGAAAGGTTTAAATTACAAATTTAACAAAATTTTGATTAACAAATTGAATGAACGTTTGAATAACAAAGTTAACATAGGTTTGAATAAAAAAGGTTAATATAGGTTTGATTAACCAAGTTTATTCGACATTTGTTTATTCGAAATCAAAACTATTACTATTTTTTGCCGTTAATACACTAAGTAGACAGGTCAACCAATGTTAAGTGGTCACCGTCGGCCATAGACATTCGTAATACGTGATTGTTTTTTTTCAATGAGATTTTGTTACCGTTTATTAATCACTCATAAACTGACTCGACTTACAAGATCAACGAAGCTAATGGAAAAAGTGTGTAAACGGTTGTCATGTATGCAAACAGAGTAATCTGTGTCCTTAATGTACAGTAATCGTTTTCTTATTAAATCTAAAATTTTGTTAACCTTTGTACTCATAATGAATCTTGTAGCTTCGATTATGGTTAATTATGAGTCCATACATATGATTTTAATATTTGATGCGAATTACAGTGCGTATTTTTCATCCGCTTCACTTCTTTGAAACGGTGAAAACGATGAAATAGTTCGACGCGTTTTGGTTGCAGTTTCGCGGAGCTAGTTGTAAAGGTATCCTCCACTTTCTTCTGGTGACAAAGATTTTTGTTTTTTAATTATTTAATAGCACTGACACTAAAAACCATAGAGTTATACTAGGGCAAGCAAGTCGTTGGCCTGCCTGTGAGTGTGAGTGTCCATCTGATAGAAAGAGAGAGGAGATCAGGGCCCATACTTTTCTTTGTCTACTACGCGGAAAAAGGGAGACAGATGGGGCACCCTGTTTTTTCTCTTTTATTTAGATGGACACGTCTTAGGCTGGCTTGCCCACTCTAGTTAACTTTGTCTATGAAAAAAAAACAAAAAGATCGTAACAGTTCTTAATTTGAATTTTACTAGAGAATCTTAACGTCGGTCTTGTAGTATCTTTGTCTCACATTCACTTTATCAGTCATATATCGGTATCATATACTATTTCAATAACCTATAAATATCCATTGAAACATAAGTTTAAATAGATTCGTGTTACTCATTCGAACCAATTGTAACCAGTCAATCGATTTTCCGTAAATTCGGTAGCAATCATTCGGAGAAATCTTAACCGAATTTCAAACTGCGAATGTTGTGACGATTCATTTCGAGCAGCTGATTGCGTAACAGCACGGTTCGATCCTGTTTGCATGTGTCGAAGTGTGAATCACCTTCGCCGACTGCAGTAGTTATGGTGACATATAAGTTGCACTGTGAACAAAAGTAATTTATGGAATATATTTTAAATAATAAAGACGTCAAAAGTGTATCGAAATGGTTAACATACACTCGGCAGATGAATCACCAATTCCGACTAAATAACTTATAAACTATGCTACTTTAAACATATCCCATATATCTCCACTTACTTTTTAAACCGATGTTATATTTATAGTCTATTTGATTAATTATTACTGTATATTGGCCATCATCGTTTCACCAAATGTATTTACTATGTTTCAAAGTTGATAGGGTGATTGAAAGTACCATTTCCAATCATCAAAACAAAAAATCATTATCATGACAAGCCATAATTGTAACAATCAAAAGGTTACAGTAATCGTTTATCACGCTGGTTAAGTTCGAATTGACAAACTTCTCACACCTTTTTTTTATCGCGGAGAATCTTCATGTAAGATATACGCATCGCACGGGGGAGCGGATGGTTATGCCGGACTTTTACCGGCTATACCCCACGGTGTTAACTCGCACACCATATGGCGGATGAATGCGAAAGTGTGCCCAAGTTTCCGCCATACAGACTTCTCTCACCTTTGAGAACATTATGGAGAGTTCTTCGCTATGCAGACTTCCTAACAAGGTTTTCCTTCACCTAAACAAATGATTCCAAATTTTCTAAATACGCTCATAATCATTAAATACTAGAGCGTGCAGCATTCGAATGCACGACCTCCTGTATTGAAGACCAACGTTTAAACTAGACTATCACTGCTTAACATAAAACAGCTTATTGTGAAACTGCAGATGTCTAAGTACTTCTAGATGACACTTTCGATTTAACACATGTTATCTAAAACTGTTCCTGGAATTACCTTACTTATTTATTTTTAAGTCATTACTGCTCATAAATATTTGGGAAGTAGGTACTAATTTAGCCAACACGTGGCGTGCCTAATCACTTTCAATTTATATTGAAATTGGTGTGTCCGTTTTGAGTAAAACAACCTTGGTGCGTTACATCATGAAATAAGCAAAAACTAAGTATCTATATATTACATGTCATTATCATTTGCTGTGATCGAAACATAAGGCATCTTGCGTACCTAAGCTGTTATATTCCTAACATTGCGTAATCTCAAAAATGTGTGTGTATCAATTCGTACTTGTACCCTTAGATTGTGACATGAGATTCACGCATAGCATAGAATGATAAATGGGTAGTAATGGTCTCAGACCATCTTAACCTATCGATCGTGGGCAAATTAGTGAATAAATTATATTCCACGATACATTAAGGTCAGTAACTTAATCTATAAAAATAAATTAAGTTGTAGTGTCTGTAATATTAAAACGGGCTGGACCGATTTTGATGGGACTTTCACTGAAAGATAGCATATGTAATAAGGAGTAACTTGAGTACTTTTTATCTTAGACCTCCCGCGGGGTTAGAATTTAAGTAGGAAAAGTTTGCAACACACTGATTTCCACGCGGGCAGAGCCGAGGGCACAGCTAGTATAGAATATAAAAAAACTTCTGGAGAAATGGTTTCAAGACCATGTTTAAGAGGTTGTCCCATGACTATTATTATGTTACCTATCGGAATTTGAATTTGACAGACAGCCCAGGCGTAAGTCTACTCTTTGTTAATCATCCTTACGAATGTTGCAAAAGAAAAAAAATACTCACACATTGATTACTCCGATAACTCAATTCTATTTAAATGACAATTGTAGGTTGATTCACAAATTGTTATTTAATGATATCCTTTGATTCCGTGAACTACTGTATTTTTCTTGTTTTTGTGTAGATGAGTACTTTGCGAGTAATTCTAACATCGCGTGTACAAATCGATTAGCATGGATCCAGGTTCGTTTGATTTCGAAGTTGATTGTCTTTGACAATGTTCTGTATTTTATAGTATCTGTTGGTTGTATCGATCGTAACTGAAAGATTTTACACACAAACATCTGGAGTTGGTTGGATCACCGCTACAAGGAACATTTTTTGATCGCGTCTATTAGAAATTAATTCTCAATTGCTTTTCGGTGAAGGAAAACATCGTGAGGAAACCTGCACACCGGAGAGTTCTCCATAATATTCTCGAAGGTGTGTGAAGTCTGCCAACCTGCACTTGGCCAGCGTGGGTGGACTACAAACTTGTACCCTCTCAGTGTGAGAGATCTGAGCCCAACAGTCAGACAATTATGGGTTCTTATGTATGTATGCTTCGGGGCATGAAGCCTTCAGTCTCTACAGTTATCGTTACATAGTAATCAATAAGCCACGTCGGATTCCTTCAGGTGGTGTCAGAACGTCCGCCTGTTGCCCACTGATCTCTCTTCTTCTCTGTATTCGATCAACATGGAAAGTGTGTTCTGTTGAGGAATTACAAGCAGAGACTCGTGAGAGGTTACCGCTATATTGTTTGAGCCATAAGTTGTATTGTATGACGTCAATTATGGATTATCTATTGTTTTATATGTAGTCCGAACCCAAACAGGATTGCGTGAACCCATAAATAACCCATTGCTCAACCAAGTATCTTCAGAAATGAGTTTTTCCTACGCAAATTTATATTCAAGAATTACGAGTCAAGGATAGTATCTAAAAACAAAAAATATCGTTGGCAATAATTGTTGAACGTTTGAAATTATCATTTGACCTTCGGCCATCAAATCACCCTTCTTTTCTCTCATCGGACAATATCGACCTTGTCACGACAAAGCCATTGTTGTCTGTCCTTGTAAAGGGTTCTCAAGGGGATACCATAAAGGGTTGCCAAAAAACTCGTTGGACATAAATTGTATTGATTGGACCTTTTCGCATAAAAGCCAACATTTTGTGTGTAGCAGACATGTTCTACATATGAAACGTTTAAATATTTTTTCGTCTCGTTCGGGTGTTACCGTGTCCACTGTAATCATTACCTCATTGAAGAATACTGTGATTAATGTCAGTCAAAGATTTATTTCTCCTCATAAACTAACTAGAACGCTTATCTTAACTAGCTTCAAATCCAAAGAAGATTACGTAGGTAAGCCAAATAAGGAAGTTATGCAAGCAATTACCACCACGAATCTTTCAGGATTGAATCGGGTAGTACAGAGCATAAACTCGTCCGGAGAATGTTGCAGAAGATGTTGGCTTGGAGTTGAAGCTGTATGAAGCTCCATATACCTCCAATTTTGAAACTAGTTTGACTTTGCAAACATGTTCACTGTCATATGAGTTTCTATGTGAAAAGTAAAAGCTACTTGTAATAGTTTAAGTGATTTAATTTTCATATCTGAGGTGAATAAACTATTTGCGTTCGATTACATCTTGTTCACATTTTGTGTGCATGTGCAATGTTGTGAACATTTTCAGTTTATGCGGAGTTCTATTTAACTACCATGATGTCATGATGTAGTTAAACCCACTTTTTGCTGTTAAAAATCCGGTTTCCAAGTTTCTTAAATTAAACTGATTACGTCTGTGACTAATATGGACTGTGGATAATCGTAAATAAATAAAAGACTTAATTAAAATAATAACTTACTGTTCTATACATTGTTATATTTCTAAGTTTACCTGTTAAACCCGTTTAAGATTCTGTGCTGTTGGCCACCTCAAGGGGGAAAATTATTTTTCTTTTCGTAACTTGGTTTTTACAAATTTTAACTTTGTTTTCCCTGTTCCAATGTTGTTCTTAGACGATTTGTTATCGCATACGATACATACATATGCTTTTAACTACAGTTACGAGTAACGTGTCGAATGACCACTGCCAATACTTCACGAAACTAATTTTGCATAAAACATTTGGTACTTAGTTTGAGTCTGAATATAAATGTATCACCACACAATATTTTTTCTACAGAGAACATTATAATATAAAGTTCTATGTAGTAGTCATATAGCAATAATATACAATGAATTTATTTTCTTAATGGGTTTCTGCAATTGATTATCTATCACATTAACACGGCGCCAGCAAGAAAAACGAAGATTACCTTCAGATATAAATTAAGTTTACGTACTATAAGCAATTATAACATTTAAATAGGATCTAAGACTATTTCATCTAATCGTAACAGTCATATATCAGTCAACATTCACAGTAGCTGTACCTAATAAAATAAAAGAACTATCACCGTGCTATTTTCGGTCGATCACAATGATATACACGTCAATCTCCTCCCAAATTAGATTCAATGACGTTTGAATTCAACACCAGACAGATGATCATTTCAATAATAGACATTTTCATATATCTGTATGGATTTATTGATAACATGTTTTGGCAAGCAACTGTTTACCTACGGCGTCTGTAAAGGAGTTAAGTGATTCATGTACTCGATGTGCCAAAACTTTAACACTGATGATAGATAAAGCTATTTGATAAGATGAAAGGGTTTTAAACCTTTTATAAGCTTTTTATATAGTTAACAAACTTCTACGGTTAGGTTTTTCTAAACATTTGTACAGGAGTCCAGGCCCTAATTGTGCAGATTAAGTAACATTTTACGAGATAAGAATTCAAGTTTTAGTCTATTTGAATTTGTTAGCATTGTAGCATTTTTTAAATATGATAAAAGTTTAACTCGAATAAATTATTATCGTAATTAAATTGTTCTCAGTGTTGCCTACGAAAATGTAACAATTAATTAATTACTTATTGAGAGGGAATTCGATGTGTCATTGGTCCACCATTGGTCATAAATATTTAACAGGGTAAAAAATCTGTAAAATTGATCACGATCTAATTTAACCGTACCACGTTTATAAATTCGTAGAATTAGGGCCCAAATCCGATAACAATACAATATACGAGTTTTTTTTAAATATACATTTTATATTTCCTATCTAAGGTACTTTGCAGCGTAACCCTTGGTTACCTATATTCCAGGGATGCGAAATTGGCAACATGTGCCATGATTTACTACGACGCGAAATCGGCTGTCAAAAATTAAAATTTTAGACGAAATATTTTTTTTTAATCTATCTTTTAAATAAATCTATAGCATATCATACACGTACATTTTTTGACATGCACAAAATTCGCAGACGGTTAGCATAAACCTCAATAACAATATAATAATTTATCTTTATTTTCTCTCAAAGGATTACCGACGAAAACATAGTAATTAATTATTACGCCAGACATCTTAATCCGCAGACTTTTTTTAGTACTTCCCCTTCAGATAAGTCTAAAAAAAGTTTAATCCTTAAATCTTTAGGTATATTAATATACTGCGTAGTCTGATCGGAAATTGGATGGTCAAATTACTGTGATTGGTGCAATAAATAGTCCTAAAGATAATGGTGATAGAAGCAAGGTAATCAGATGAAAGATTTTACTTTATTGTGTTACTAGTTGTGCTCGCGGTTCTGCCCGCGTTGAAATCAGTGTGTGGTTTTTCCCGCGTTAATCCAAATTCCGCAGGAATTCTAAAATAAAAGGTGGGTTAAATAACATCTTTTTACATCAGCTCTCTTCCAGTGAAAGTCCCTTCTACATCGGTCTAGTCGTTCAAGACATTACCCGGAACAAACAGACATACAGACAGACAAGTTGTAAAAAATTACATTTTGTAATAATTATGTAGGTACATACGTGTAGACATACAATTAATATGCATTTAGTAAAAAGTGCTTATTTTAATATTACAAAATTCAACTTCAATTTTATTTAGTTGTATATATTAGTCGACAAACGAGCATACTGGCCACTGGATCATAAGCAATCACCGTCGCGAACGGACGAAGCAAGATGGAATGATTTTGTAATCATGATTTAGATAAACCTTTGTACAAATGTTTGTGCAAATATCTTTCTACCTGATTCTCTGCTGGATCAGCTGTGAGTTGTGCTGTTAGTTTCAAGAATCACCACGCCGGTATGTAGGAAAACATCTCTATACATTCTTAAGTGTATGTCTAAAAATAATGCTATGTAAACTGAAAATGAGTCCGAACAACCGATAAGCTACAAACGATATATTTTATAACACAATGGAATGCAATAGAAATCTATTCATATCAAAATTATATTTAGAATCCTATTATCAGATACTGTTTATACTAAAGTAGCCTTTTTAGCATCTTTAATCACGCGATAGTTGATATTAGAATAATTCCTTTGTAAAACTGGGTCTGCTTTTGATTGTGAGTGTCCAACAAATAAAAAGAGAGGCAAGATGACAGACCCACACTTGTCCTTGTCTCATACGTACAAAAAAAGAGACAGACGCAGCGTTTCATTTGCTATCTCTTTTTTTAGATGGACTCATTCTAGGCTGGCTCCCCAACTCTATGGGTATAACAATGCACATTGTTTCAAATGTCGTCTGTTTCAACGAATCAGTGCATGACTTATCCTTCTCAGCGCAAGTGTAACCTCTCGTCGCTATCAACACTTGCGACAGTACGCTTCGGTTTCGTAAGACTGTTGTTAAAAAACTCACGATCCGCAGCTACTATATATTCATATATAAAGTAGAAATACTTATAATTTGTCTCACAATAGTTGTTACTGTGTACTTTGTAATTTACTTCAAAACTATTTATGTTTGATGCGTCAATCTTCAATATGCGTGCTGTGATAACGGTATTAAAACAGCTAAAATCAACTGCTTTGTTCGTTGATCGCAACCCATAATTAACTTCATTGAATATGTTTATACATATATATGGAGGCTTATATATTTTCTTTGCAACCGTCTAAAATGCTTTCCCATTGCCTTCACTGGTAGAGAATGCTTCTATCATTAAGTCCGCCTTTGTAACCTAGGAACGAGTAAACGAGGAAATCCGTAGACGAACAAGGGCTACCGACATAGCTCGCAGGATTAGTCGGCTGAAGTGGCAATGGGCTGGCCACATAGTTCGAAGGACCGA
>DWPQ01002571.1:0-10449 GCA_018251795.1 Perichares adela | reverse complement strand
TCTCCATAATGTTGTTGAAGGTGTGTGAAGTCTGCCAATCCGCAATTGGCCAGCGTGGTAGACCACGGCCTTAATTCCTCACATTTCGAGACCCAAACCCAGCCGTGGAACAGTCATAGTTTCATCAAGCATCAAACACTCGCATAACTCATTCCCTTTGCTGGCTTACGTGTCTGCTTTAATAATACACGTAGATCTCAACGTACTGCGAGGTTAGTGACGTAGTCCCCAATGCCTGCGATGCTGTCGTTATATAATTACCTGATGGAGGAGTCAGGACAGCAAGGAGTAACAGATATATGCTGAAAAATGTAAAATATAGTTCCTATTATTTTATCGTACTATATTTTTATATATATTTTATTTTTATACCAATTTGGACCAATGCGAGACGATCATCGCTGAGTTTATCGAGCCAATCAAATCTTGGAGAAATTTAAAAGGTTTGTAAAACGCTCAATTTAAATTTGAATCCAAGCCAATCTCTCTTGCGCGTGGCGCACCTGCTGAGATGTTGTTTTGGTTTTTACGTGTCAGTTCGCAATATCGGAGAGAAAGGGTATTTTCGGCATCACCCCAGTCATAAATTTGATGTCGAATTCTTCTATTGAGATCGCTTTTTCAAAATATTACCGCTTCAATGTATTTCAACAATTACTGTCATGCAGATCTTTTGAAGACGACGGAAAGAGTTGTACTCCCTTAGGAATGCATAGCTTTACTTCTTAAAAAGTTTTGATGTACGCTTTTGAGCGTTCTTTTCATAGGCTTCAGCGCCAACTCCCGGTTCGCTGTTTCGAAGAAACATGTAATCGCCATTATAAACTTGTGACAATCTGAAAAGCAACGACAACTTACTACGCAAGTAACTTGGTCCATAGTTTTTCGTTAGTTTTGCGTCACGGACATCCACAACTATTTTTGTTCAACTTCCTCACCAAACTTTCGACAAGACATCGAGTCTTTTGAGGTAACGTACGTGTTGGGAAAGTTAATGTATAGATAATAATTATGTCGTATTTCCAGGCTTCGCTTGCTTTGAATCGTTAAGTTCATATTACTGTCCGTGTCCATCTTTGATTAGAATCTAATCTCCATTGCCAATGGTAACCGTTGCGAGTTGACTAAAGGTTCCTTCTAATAAAACTTACTCGGCTTGATACAGGGCCCAATTTAATGCCGACTATATTTATGTATGGGACAGTACATGCAATTTTCCTGGTTAAGTGATCCGAGGGATGATTATCATTCCCCACTTAAAACAACCTTGAAATGTTGGTAACGCCAAGGACCGCTAATATTCCTGATAGCCTAAACCAGTTACTACCAGGTAACTAGTAGGCTCGTTTTATAAATAAAAACAAGGTAGCAGGAGGCTAATTAAACCACTAAGGCTTCGCTCACATTGTGATCTTGGATGCTCATTATGATCTTTTCAACAATTCCGGAGCATGCCCGTATACGATGGATAGATTTCAATGGATAAAAATCTCGTATAACCCGAGGCCTTTTGCAGAGTAGTTGGGCGTTTCAGGAAGATTTTCCTCTCAAATCCATAGCGAAAAAGACTATCACTGACGTTTGTAGTTCCGATCTAAAATAAAAGCTAGTTTAAACGGTTTTATTTAGCTTGCCCTGTTTATTTATTTATTTATTTGTTTATTTATTTATTTGGGTCAAATCTAGCGATTTAAATTTAATTTTATATTTGAAAACTTTGAAATATTTTTCAGTGCTACCGTTGGAAATGTGTCAGAGGTACAAGTCCAAAAATTAAAACGTTTTCATTCAAGTCTTTCTCAGCTCAGTCGAACACGCTTTGGCGCCGCTCCAAGTATTTCTCTGTTCGTCGATCTGTGTAGCTATTAAGTGGCCGTTATCGAATTTGCTTCAACTGACTTACGTGTCCAATGTTAAGTACGTTAAATTAAAATCTCAACACGTGATAGAAGCCTCTTACAGGATGCAATAGAATACACACCTAAATCTTTACACTTTGTTAAGACTACAGCCAACTGATATTTACGATTTGAAGGAATTAATAATAAAAATAACTTCTCACATTGGCAGGGTGTCTTAGGCAGGTGCCCGACGTCCTTTCCTAGAATCTTCTAGAATGCAGACGAAAGATGGTAGAAAAGTTAATACTGTGAACTGTTTCGACTTTTTCGAGTGCAGTGTCAATGAACCAGTAATAAACCAGAGATCCGCTTCCACCTTGGTTAGCAACGCGTTGGTGATATTATTACTTCCATGGCTAAGCGACCAACGGCTTAGAATCAAACAGTCCTCTGGTCGTTGCCAGCTATTGGAATAAAAGAAATCTAATAATCTATTCTTATGAAACACTAATAATCTAATCTTACTAATATTATTAGTTATCTAGTGGTCTAAATTCGACGGTAATTTAGTTGTAAAACAGTTACTAAATCCAAAAAACTTTGTACAGTGCCGAGGAGTCCTATTTTTTTTTTCTTTTTAAGCAACGCCATCTAGCCCCAACCCTTGTACTGTGGGTACAAGAAAACTGATATATGTAATTACATAAACATATATGCATACATTACATAAATACTTGTAAATATATACTTTTTATAATTATAAACACCCAGACCTGGAACAGAAATTAAAATTCATCACTTCAAATTCTGCCCGACCGGGAATCAAACCCGGGACTTCAGCGTGGCAGTCCGACATGGTAACCATTGTGTCACTCGGTCGTCATTTTGATTTTGCTTTACAACTAATATTATTATAGACCTTTTAAGAATTATAATAAACATTTATTCCATGATAGCGACGTTACAATATTTATATGGTTACAACAAGACTATCGGAACGTCATGGGATTAAAAAATAATAAAACCGTTTAACGTATTTAAGTATGACGATGTAAGTTCAGAGCTAAAATTACTTTCCAACCTTTTCGCCGTCAGTGTTAAATACATCTTGAAGTAACTAGAAGTTAAGTTCGACTTAACTTTCAATAAATTAAAATTTTATCAGTGAAGAGATTTAAGTTTCTTTTCTTAACTTGGAATCGTTGGAACCCGTCCAAGTTCATTCGTGGAACTTTCGAGAACCTCCGAGACCTTTAAGTGGCTATTACCTGTCCTGAGATTCAGACAACGTGTCCCCCGGTTCCTTGTAAAATATTTCTAGACTTATTTTTAAACTTTACAGTAGGTATCGTAAATGGGTAGTTAAAACCGGCAATACTATTTATATTATTAAAACAGGGCCGAATCCGTGGATTATCCATACAAATAAATAAAATTGGAGTGGATGTTTCTAATATTTAATAACTCATCATCATCATCACAACCCATAATTGTTCTACTGCTGGGCTCGGGTCTCCACTCGCACTGAAATGGTTAACGCCATAGTCCACCACGATGGCCAAGTGCGGGTAGGCAGACTTCACACACCTTTGAGAACATTATGAGGAACTCTCAGGTGTGGAGGTTTTCCTCCACCGAAGCAAGTGATTAATTTCCAATACGCACATAATTTTGAAATTAGTGCGCGCCGGATTCGATCGCATGACCTCCCGCTCGGGAGACCAACGTTCACTAGGCTATCACTGCTTACGGGTACTATATGGTAAACTATTTTAATTACACTAAACTAAACATTAGATAAGCTGACAAAATAAGTAAATATTAAATTTTTAGCTTTAATATTCCAAAGGTCGTTATCCTAAAACTTTGCATAACTAAGCCTGTTTACATTAACCTACGCTTACTGATTTTAAATAAGCTTCGTAACGGCAACAGATACACCGACCCCTAAAAGGAATTTTAACGTGTTTCTATTAGCTTCAGTATTAACTATGTAAGGTTCATTGGAATCTATACAAGTAAATTAAATTAGAGTGTCTGTTTGTAATAAGATAATAACTGCTTTTTACTAAATGCTTAAGTATGTATAAACGATGCTTATGCCAAAATATTCCTTTTTACAATTTTTGTTTGTCAGACTGTTTTTCAGGCTAATCTCTAGAAAGACTAGGCCAATTTATTAAATTGCACATGTATTTTTAACTGTGTATATGCTAAAATTTATTTGTTTGACAATTTTTGTCTGTCTGTCTATCTATTCTTAAGGCTAAATCTCTAGAATGACTGCACCTATTTGGACGGGAATTTCACTGGATGATAACTGATGTAATAAGGAGTAACTTGGGTTACTTTTTATCTTATAATCCCGGGGGATTCGAATTTTCGCGGGAATTTTTTTGCGACACACTGATTCCCACGGGGACAGAGACGTGGGCACAGCTAGTATAATAATATTGATTAAATCAGATGTGCACACTATAGTCGTTCTATTATATTACATTTCATTTCCAAGTCAGAGATTTATGTTAGGGATAAGCAGTAACTTTGTATACAATCTAACTTTTATATTATACTAGCTGACCCGCAAACCTCGTTTTGCCATACAAATTAAATGTAGTGAAAGATTGGGGGTTAGTGATGGAACGGTGAAAACTAAGGGTTGTATGTATTTTTTAATACCACATCATAAAAAAATTAAAATAATTGATCATAAAATAAAATGTTTGGGGTTGACAACCCTTATCACTTTAGGGGTATGAGAAATAATTTACAACCTATTCTCAGACCTTCGGAATATACCTATAAAATTTCATAATAATCGGTCAACCAGTTTCGAAGTCGAAGAACTATGGCAACCGTGACACGAGAATTTTATATATATAGACTAGCTGACCCCGCCAACGTTGTTTCGCCATTTATAAGTTGGTTTAAAAAAATAGGGGTTGGTGATAGAGAGGTGAAAATTGGGGGTTGTATCTATTTTGTTGTTGCCCCATAATAAAAAACATATTTTAAAAAAATTACCATAAAATAAAAATAAAAAGTTGGGCATAGGGCCCCCCTTATAGCTTAGAGATATAAAAAATAGTTTATAACCTATTCTCAGACCTACCGAATACGTACAAAATTTCATAAAAATCGGGCAACCCGTTTCGGAGGAGTCTGGCAACTAACACTGTGAGACGAAAAATTTATATGTATAGATTTACGTGTACATAATTTACTCAATAAACCAAAAACAACTGTTTATCGACACGATCCGACAAAGCTACGGTGCTACCCTTATTAATTACTTCAAAATGTATTTTCATATCATGCCTGACTTTCACACAAATACTCCCCATTCAACTTCTTGAATGATATCTCAGTACATCCCCTTAGTTCCATGAATAATGGCCATCAGACACGCGACCATTACCGCTCATTTCTGACGAAATGAAAAATAAAACGTATCAATAAGGGTGAGAGCATGGTGCAGCGTATCATTATATCTGTCATTCTAGACATGGATTTGTTTTAGTCGAATTTAATGATATTTAGATGTAATATTTACAAGTTTGTAATATTTTTGTTAAATAAATTCGTTGTTGTTATATTATGACATTTCATTAATAAAACGTATTTTATAAAATAATTTTCAGTAAATGAATTAAATTTTCAGTGTCTTGATGCCCTAATGATATTATTATGATACAATATTTGGCATCAACACTTTTAATTATGAATGTATTTATTTATATTACATTTGTATATATATGTAAATTGAATAAAATACCATTTATACCACGTGGTAATTCCCCACATTCTTGATTTATATTATCAAGTTACTATAGCAAATTACTCTATTCTTATATCTGAAAGGAAATATTCTACTTGAAATATTTCTTGAAAATGATATGTATTTTTCAGTCAACATCTAAACAGTCGACACATAGTAAACTCAAGAAGCTGATGGGGCATTTGACGGTAAGTGGTCACCGCCGTCTATTGATGTCCGAATACCATAGACATCACTGACGCCATGACGTGGTGCTATTTCTTTGGTGGTATGCACATGCACATGCACAAATTAGAAGTCCCAAAGGCTGTCCGCGTGAAGCAGTAAAGGCCGCTAGGGCCAACAGCGGAATGTCCATCAGAAACAAACAGAAGTCCCAATTGCCCATAATCCGGAAATAAAAGTTTCTTGACACTAAAACTCCAAGCCAGAGTTACTTTGACGACCCCGTAGCATAGTTTGTAGCCTGCGAAGCGAGGGGTCCCGGGTTTGATTCCCGGCCGGTGCGGATATTTTTGTGACGATAAATATTTGTTCTCGGGTCTTGGGTGTTAGTGATGTGTTATTTGTATTGTCCATGCCACCCGCGACACAGGGAAACCTAGTGCGAGGGTATGAGTGTGTTAGCGTTTAAGCGTATGTGTAGATCATAATTATGAATTAGTAAGTAGATCCAAAATCATTGATACAGTTAGTCACAAAGTTTGTCTTGCACATTTTAAACAGTTACATAATATACCAGTATTAATAGTATGTTGTGCCCGGACTGTATATTTCAATGCTGATGTGATTATTTTTCATTGGCGCGTGTTTGTAGGTTAATGTTATTGTAATAGTTTGTGTGTAATTTGGTAATATTTAGTAGCTCCAAAGCAGGTTTGTTTGTTATTTCAGCGGCTAGAAATTTGGTATATGTTCTCGTTTTAAGTACTATAGAGCCGTTGCGCGAAGATTGTGTGATCAAGTACTACGTTTAATTATGGAAATACACATGAAATTATTTGAATCCTACAGACTTTTATTTGTAATGTCATCGCCTGATGTGCATGTGGATGGGATCACTCGTACGAAATTATTATTTTACTAAAATCTTGTTTAAATCAGTATAGGTTTAGTTTGACACAGTTTAACTCTTAGTTAGGTATTCCAGTGATTACAATTGTACATACAAATTATGCTTGCCTATCCTAATGGCTAAGTATTTAACCTTTAAAGGCAAACAGAATGCACTGACAACTTAAACATTGAGATATGCACTAGCTAGCTTAAAATTGTAGACTTCGTCTTGGCTTAAATTTGGTATTCACATAAAGTTGTACATTTTTTATTTTGACAGTATTTGTTTATTAATTTTGAGACCTTAAGCTTATATAATTAACGGAACGTCTTTATGTTTAATCTCTAATTTATTTAATTAAATTTTGGTAATTACATGAATTAGCGATCAAATAATCTATAATATCCACCAACAATGTTGTGACTAGAAACTATTAGGTTTGAGGAGTAGTTTCGAACGGATGACGTCCACGGGCGCGCTGCACGTCGTCATCTGTACCTGTTTAGGCACTCGACATTCCGGTTCAGGCGACATGGACACGCGGCCAACGTGTTTTGGTTAATTCATTATATTCGTGTTATCCCTTGTTATATTCCGTTATATTTATTGATTACTATAGATCTGATTTACACAGATGTGTAGAAATGCAGTGTTTTTCGTCACTAATGACTGAACCATGTTAAAGCGAACGCTCTTGTTAAAATTCTTGTTACAAAGATAACATACTTGAGAATTCGTTTATACACTGCTTGAACATGAGGTTATATAAGAAATGATGATATGAGTAACAATAAAATAGTATAGTGTTCACTTTAACTGTGAGTAGTAAAATATTGTCCCTGGCAGTTTCATGTCGCTTCTATGTCCAGGGCTTATGAATGTTAAAAATTTGGTGAAGCGATAGCGTGGCAAGACTTTCGGAGTGTTTATAAATAACAAACTTTGAATTAATTTAATTTCACACGAAGAGTAAGGTGTACATAGGAATTTTATTTTAGGCGTATCAGATTTGTTTACACGGGTTTAGACAACAATTCCTTGGTATTATTATAATTTTGATAATTTCCTTTGACAAATAAACAATTTCTGTCAAAAAAGGAAATTATATTTTTATAATAATAAACTACCTTGTGAGGACTTTACGAGTAAAGGTTCTGCAGATCCTCTAATGGACCAAACAGAAAGGGAGGTAGCACGGTAACAACGTCATAAAGAAACAGGGCTTTGCTTTTTATCTGTATTTTCAGTTCATTACATGAAAATAGCGTTCTCAGTAGGTTACATGGTCATGACGAACTTACGAGTGCAGGTGCATATTACACACTTTTACCTTCATACCGAGACACTAGTATTTGTCTTGGTATAGCATTTGGGCCAATTGAAAGGGTACCGGAGGAACAGACAGTAACTTCAAAATTTTAATATGACTCTTGCATACACGACATATGTTTGCGTAGACTTGCATTGTGCACTTGAATAGCCAGTTGGATTTAAATCCTCTACAGTTAGTACAAGTAGCAAATCAAATGTCTTACTTACAGTATGGGTACTAAGAATAATTCCTCTGTGGAGATTTCCCATTAATTAATGTGTTTTTATGATCAGCATGGATATTGGACAGGACGCGTGCGAGGATGCGGTACCCGCAACTCCGCTAGTCCGGTCACCGTGGAAGGTGAGTCAGGCGCGCTCGAGTCACGAGCGCTATTTTCGACTTGCTAATGAGAGAATGCATCGATTCTTGCTGCATGGGCACCTCGACCGATGCCCACCATTATTTACGTGAAGCTATTTTGGCCGCTTCCCGAAACTTTTTTGTTTGTGTGACAAAACTAACGGAAACGGAGCTAATGTTTCAAACGCCATCCCGTTGTATATAACACTATGTAATCCGATGCGTAATATTGTATATAGAAAAAATATGTAATTGTATATCAGTATATTACGAGTTATAATCATTCTTCGTTATAGCATAATGAATGAGTGCGTTATATTTAAATAATAATATATTCTTGCTCTGAATTACCGACGTAATGAAATAAACTATAATATAAAATACGGATAAGGTTTTCACGATTATTTATTCTTAAAGCAGAAGTTAGGGATTACAGTATGATTATCTGTATCGTTTAATATTACAAATGTGTGCTTATTAGAATCTATCAATTACTTTGCACAGATGGTGACATTGGATGCGAATATTATGTTTTAAATGTAACTAGTCACTGGGTATGTACGTTAGCCGTCGCCCGTCGCGGCCGGCCGAGTTCAGGGGCGATGTCCTGCCCATAGACAAATTTATTTTTATATTTCGTAGCTAGGTATGTTTTGTATTTATCTGCTCTATATACATTTATTATTTTATCGATTAATTCCGTGTAAATACAATTTATTAAGAGCTAAGTTAATCCGTCGGTCGTTATCGTTAGATAGCGGTCGTTAAGCTTTGTCGGAGGTCTTCAAGCGGTTTTAGAACTTCCGATACGTGGCTTGGCAACTAATCCCTCAACCTATCCGCACGAAGCCGCATTGTGGAATTCACTCCAGAATATAGATCCAACCCGTAACCAATATTGAGTTAATAATGAGTTGTAACCAATGGTATATTCAGTCATCCGGATAACTTATCCTGCTATATTATTCTACTAGATAATTTACTGGATTTAGTGTTCATCCATTTCATGTTTGTCTAATAAGGTGGCCTACAAATTATTATCAGCTTAATTTATCAGCAAATAATAGTATTGGAAATGTTTAAAATTTCTCAGAAAAAATATGTAACGCTGAAACTAATTGTATGCATAATTGCTACCAAACATTTAACTTTTTAATTCATGGAGGAGATTGAATCACAGTTCAAGCCGCATTAGAATGCTTCTCCGGCTCTATTTCCGTTGATAAGTTACGTTTAATACATGTTGTAGGAACATATTTTTATAACAAAATGCAGGTAGAAAAGCGAGACAATGGTGACTATTTAATGTAATTTTTATAAGATTTACATTAAGCGGTTGACAGTCTAGTAAAAATAGACTAGCAGTACCGATGGTCACCGGGTAGACAGCGGCTGGCGCGGCAGTCTCCGCGCTTCTACTCACTCGCACCTGCATTGTGCATTAAATTCAGTTCGCTATCTGCCCACGGCCACTTATCACCTCAAAACAAATCCTGACCGTTATCATCGTCGCGTAAATACGTCAAATCAATATCCGATAACTGAAACTCACCGCTTCACACTGTTCGACGACCGCGCCGCGCACAACGTCCACCACAACACAAACAAATCTCTTCAGCACAAATCCTCTCACCGTCTTCCCAAACGATAACTAATTGAATTCATGTTATCATTTAAAAGTATCGATCAGTCACACGCGTTGGAACCGTCCTCTGCGACGCGTATATTTTTACATTCGACTGAGACTATTTCTTCAATGACACGACGCTCGTCTTATTATGGATTTCTTCGATGGTACCTTCGGCGTGTTTTCTTTTACACTAATTATCACAATGGAGCGAAGTCACAGATCAGCTGAGCGATTGTTTGAAACAATGATACCGGCGGACACGTATGTTGATTCCCGATAACACGTTTTACCGCCGCGACGTGCGGAGAAAGACTGACCGACCGGCTAGACCGACTGAAGCGAGTGAACGAACGAACGCTGGTTGAGGGTGAGCGGGGCCGCGGTGCGGGGATGCTTGTTATTACATTCGGCGCGCAGACGATAGATGGCGCCACTCGCTTGTTTCGCATCCAGCTACAAAATACAAAA
>DWPQ01002570.1:0-10450 GCA_018251795.1 Perichares adela | reverse complement strand
TGTAAGATAGTCCGTTAATCGAGGAAGACTATAGGCTATATAACATCACGCTGCAACTATTAGGAGCGAAGAAATAAAGGAAAATGTGAAAAATGGCGAAACAACGTTAGCGGGGTCAGCTAGTATACAATACTTGTGACCTACGTGGTCTATCATTGCACTACGTTTAGCACCCTCACTTCGCTCGGGCGCTAACTCCACTCCGTGCAATGATAGACCACTTGGTCGCTCGCATCGTAATGTACTATTTATACAATATTAGCTCACCCGCAAACTTTTGTACTGCTATTTAAAAGACTTTAATCCCCTATTCAACCCCTTTCAACCCTTTTTTCGAATTAAAAAATAGCCTCCGTTCTTTGTCAGGCTCTATACTATTTCTATGCCAAATTTCATTTAAATCGGTCCAGTTGTTTCGGAGCCTATTCTGTACAAATTAACAAACAAACAATCGAATCTTTCCTTTTTATAATATTAGTTTAGATAAAATGTATGGAAATAATTATCATAAATGAAGAAGTATTTTATGTATTTAGTTCATATAGACTTTCGTTATTGTAGATGTATTAGATCTCAGTATAGTCCGCCCGTTGAATAATTTTTATAACAAAGGGTAAATAAACAAAAAATAGTAGTATTGATAACAAAGGATAAATAAACAAAATAGTTTTGGAAGGTATTTTTCTTTAACTAGATCGCTTAAACTCAATTTTCTTTAACTAAGTCGATTAAACAAAAAGTATCAAGCAATCATTACATTAATTTTTAATAAAAAATTGTATCTACAAGTATAGGGTATAGATTTCCAAGAACAAATATTCTATTTTATCGTGAACGGAAGCGAATGCGGAGTTTTTCAATATAGAGTATAGTACTGCGCATTTCTTGGCAAATTAAATTATGTCTCACACAAAGAAACTAGACTAGTCGTAACCTAACCTAAGGTCGTTATTTGAAAGGGCTACCGTGGATAATCAGAGGTACAAAACCTTTTTAAGTAAATTTTAATGTGTTAATATGAATAAAAATAATTTAAATTATAATGCATTAGTAAGTAAGAAAGGTTGTTGGTTTGAGACAAATTGAACTACTTGCAATAATTGCGAGTAGTTCAATTCAATTCAATAAATTATTTTAGTTTTTTTTTGAAAATTATTTGCAAAAATGTAAGTACACATCAAATTATACAAATTCTATTTTGTTACAAAAAATACAATTTAACGGAAATGCAAACTGGTATCTATGAAGTGGCGCGTGAAGAAGGAGAAAGCATGATAAATGTCAAGTAGTCGAACGTATTCTAAACACAGAGAGAAAAAATGTGCTGGAGTAGGCAAGCCAGCTTAAAAAGTGTCCTGCTAAAAAAAGAGACAACAAATGGGGCGTCTTATCTGTGTTCCTTGTTGCGCGTATTTTTTTTTTATTTTTTTTACTACCTATTTATTTATTTGTTTATTTATTTATTATCACTTCATAAATAAGCGAACAAAAGAGCAAACTTAATGCCTGATGGCATTCTCTACCAGCCAACCCTGAGCCCCTAGACAAAAATCTTAGCGGTAACCGTTCACGCTCACGCCATTTTAAAAATGTATGATAATGATAGTCCCTGCGGAAAGGTTTTTGGTGTGACAGCATATCATCGTTACCGCTAAGATTTTTATCTAGGGGCTCTGGTTTGATACCGAAAATGTGTGGCAGGTGAAAAACATATAAAAAAAGAAATGTTGTATTAGACTAAGACAGTTACAGGGCTTTCTTCTTCCCTCTCTTTCCATTAGTATTCTATCTGTTTCTATTACTACTCTAGTAAAATAACTTCATGACTGTAAAACGTTTCTACAAGTCCTGAACTTGATTTTATGTTTAATATTACCGCTGCCATTTGCGTTAGATACGCTGCTATCGGCCGTGCAGATTTTGCAGATAAACTGGTTACTAAAATTGAATCTAGCCACCCAGTAATTCAAATTAGACATCGTGTCTTTGAATAAATTAAATTGTTATACGATTATGATTTATTATGTTAAATATCTTAGGAATTTTGCATATAAGCGTTACGTTGGAAGGTGCTTCCTCCAGCCTATTCTTAAAAAGCGTTGAGCCGTCTAACGTCATTATACATAAATAACAAAACATTAAGGAAATGTATTTAAAAAGTTTTAATAAATTAACGCAATTACACGCTAAAGTTTTACTTAATTTTTTTTTATTTCTAACTCTGCTGCAAGAGACCTTTTAGAAATGCCATTGTAAAAATCTTCTATGAAATTGTTTCAATTACAATTAATTTATTGTATGAACAAAAATCGTAATCAAATAAATAAATCAACCTAATTATCCCCTTATATCAACAGGAAGCAGTTATAGGATAGTGGTTTGAACGTTGGTCTCCTGAACCGAAGGTCGTACGTTCGATCCCGGCGCGCACCAATAATTTTCTAAGTTATGTGCGTATTAGAAATTAATTGTCACTTGATTTTCGGTGAAGGAAACATCGTGAGGATACCTGCACACCGGTGAGTTCTCTATAATGTTTTCGAAGGTGTGTGAAGTCTGCCAACCCGTACTTGGCCATCGTGGTGGACTATGGTCTTATACCCTCACAGTATGAGATGAGGCCCTAGGCCAGCAGTGGGACAGTTATCGGTTGTTATGTAGGCACTGAAGACATTTTTAGATCAGGAAACTACGCCACAAGCGAAAGTGGACTATGATTTAACGATGGACAGAACTCACTTCGTAGTACTTTTACTTGCCACATTAAATGCATCTGGTACATTTATACATAAAAATATCAGACAGCATGAAATTTAATATTGGTAGTACAATGTCACGACGTAACAACGTGAAAACCGCAAAAAAAGATGGCAACCTAAAAATAAAAATGAGACGAGACCAGGAAGTTACCTTCAGGCATGTGTTTTATCACCAGCGAATAAACTCCAGGGGTAGGTATTGGACTGAATGGCCTCCTAACATTGAGTACAGCCAAGGTGTTATATTTTGTTTCATTGTTTCATCCATTGATATGAGTAAAAGTGAACATCGTGAGGTAACCTGCACATAGAGAGTTCTCGAAGGTGAGTGAATTCGGCCAACCCGCATTTGACCCGCATTGACCCGCATTTGGCAGACTATGGCCTTAAACCCTCCGAGCGTGAGAAGAGACCAGAGCCGAGTGGGGCAGTTGTAGGATATTTTGCTATGTATATTATGTCATGAGTATGTCAGTAGCTTATAAAGCTTCCTATTTATTGAGGGGGAAATATTCAAACCTCTGCGTGAATCTGTAAAGGCCGCTAGGGCCAACAGCATGTCCATAAATAAACAATATTCAAACGATTTTATTCTCCGGGAGAGGTTCTGTTATGTGAGATGACCACACCGTGACCTTTGGTACATCTTCTATATGAGTGGACTGTACAAATCCAATCATTTTACTAAATCGACTTGGTAAATGGCACTGCACCCTCGCTTAGGTAGAACTTTCCCATGAATTAGTAGCGTCTGAATGAAACTCCAAGAAGATGCTCCTAATGCCAATGTCGTGCGTTTAAATCAAAAGCAAAACCCGTAATTGCTCTTTTATTTTCGACGAAAATAGTTGAATTTGATCGTGTATCGCTGACTGTTACTAGAGGACATGCCTATACCTAGATGAAGGCTTCGATATCGATGACGTCATTACCGATCCCAATGCGCTCTCCAATTAATTCAGTCGCGAACTGTATTCTGATTTTTTTCTCATCAACAGGATGCTAGACTGGTATTCTATACCAAAGTTTTATAGAACTTTTTAGTAACTGAATTTAAATTCGCATTGCCTTTGCCTTCTTCGTTTTAAATAAACTAAGAAAGGTAAATTAATGATAAATTCAAGCACTTTGTAAGTTCCCGTCGAACCTACTTTTGTGGGTGTAATGAAGGGTGTAAATAAAATTCATATTAAGTCCATGTAATTAACTAATGTTTGTATTACTATCTTAATTAATTTCCAATTAATAACCGACATAAGGCGCATACGATGTTTTTAATTTGGTCGAAATGTATCCAAGACTATTCAGTTCAGACTATCTCCTATTTTATTTACTACTTTAATCTATCTTCTATTTCAACAGCCAAAAGTTTCGTTACAAACTAGAAATCGTGTTTACTTATATTTCTTGATTGATTAAACATTTATCTAGAAATGAAGAACATACTCGTAGTAATGGAAACATTAATATTTTTTGCTTTATACAATCACAGAGGTTTTATGAAATATATATTTTAAATACATACTCTTTTGGATTAAAAATGTAATATTATGTATGAAGTAATCTATTAGCTTGTTCGCCGTGGCTGATTCTGTTTAAGTCAAATATTGGTAGGTCAGGCTAATATTTATTTTGGTCGGGCTATTTTCATTGACCGAAAAATTTAATGGCCGAAAAGAAGAGAACGGGTGAATGAACTATATTTTAAATTACCTTTCATTATTTTTGAGTCAACTAGCATTTATACAATGTTCTATGTATTAGCTTCTTTCGTCCTTAAGTCCATCTCTCTTCATAGCGCAACCTGCTGTACCACAGCAGTCAATGATGCTGTCTTCTTTAGGAGATCAGCTGTCAGGTACCAGATTGATTCTGATGGGTTTATGTCATACAGGTAGTGAAGCTACTACCCTCCTAATAACTATGATATTTTTATAATAATTGCTGAGAAACGAGCAAACAGGCCATGTAATGGCTATGTGCATAACAAGTAAGGAATTTCCGATGTGCTAACAGTGAAGAAGATAGCACAAGACTTGCTAATCTAATACTATGTTAACATATTACGATTGCAAGTGCTTATGTGTAATTTATGTCAGCTATAATACTATTTCTATTACTTTTATCATCTTTATTTATCTACTTTTTATTGAAAGGAAATGATCACTTACATATATTAAAAAAAAAATGTACAAACATAAAAAAGGCTTTACCAAACACATTCTAGAATCGATTTTACAAAACAACAAACATAAACTAATAATTTGCAACCGCGAGTTCCTGACTCGCTTTGAATAAGCTAATTTAGCCGAACAAGTAACTTCATTATGACCCGACGCCTTTATAGTTTGTGCAAGAAGAGGAAGATATAGATTGTGTTGAATAGGTATAGGATTCCGAGATAAACCAAGCGTACAAATCGATGTTGATTTAAAATTAATCTCAACAGATGTCAGTTTTACAAAAAATATCGCAACAATGAGCCTGTCACTACAAAAAACAAAGTCTAATTTTTCTCTCTCTTTATCCCAAAAACTACTGCACAAATCTTGCAATCTTTATCAATAAATAGAGTGATTTACACAGAACCTTTAACGGTAATATTCATGAATCTTTTGTCTCATTCCATCGTTATCAACAAGAAAATTATAAAGTGGCTAAAAATTCACAAAGTATTTCCACGGTATCTATATCCAGGGGAATGTTAATTAAGCGAGAAACTCGAGTCTTGTAACGCTCAGGTTGCAAAGTTCGTCTGATTTACAAGCCGACTGGGGCGCTATAAATTCACCAGAATTCTATGTTGCTGTCATTCCCGTGCCGTCTACCAGGCAATGATTCACATTTATGTTTGTGGTTTATTATTTATGTTTTATTAAAATTTTATTTGCGTCGTGCTTAAAGCTTATCATTGAAATTAATTAGGTTTACGACAAACCGCTGTAGAGTCGAATTACCTTGAAATTCCGGCGAAACACGTGTTAATGAAGATACGTATGTTGTGATAAAGTTTTGCTGTGTAACAAGAGATGTATCCCAGCTTCGCATGAGTTGCCGATGGAAATGAAAATTCTCAGAGTATTAAATAAGTTACAATGACAATTATGGCGTGTAATATTCTCCATCAGGTTCACATAACTTTGAAATTTGAAAGGTAGGATTTGAACTCCGCCCTTCCCAATTTCAACAGACCAATATTCAAAACTTTCTGCTTTCAGCTTTGTTTCAGAGGTTTGATACTACAGAGTACATACAATCTAGTTCTTCTTTATTACAAAGAGACCTGTGACTTGAAGAGGCCCACAAATGATTTAAAGCAATAAATCTATAATAATCTTAACATCTGTTATAATACTGAACATTAATTAATTGGTGTGGAAGTGGTAATTACAGTATCGCTGCTGCGCTGTCTGAGACAACCATTGATTTATAGCATTTACTTCATGTACCTACATAATTATGTATT
This sequence comes from Perichares adela, assembly GCA_018251795.1. Lineage (NCBI taxonomy): Eukaryota > Metazoa > Arthropoda > Insecta > Lepidoptera > Hesperiidae > Perichares > Perichares adela. The sequence continues at coordinate 4,225 of DWPQ01002570.1, read as the reverse complement.
AACATCGCAATCGCCTATAGGTTTCCATCATAATACCTATTCCCGGCAGAGAGGGTGAGGCGACTAAGCTCCCAGCATGCTCTTTTAATTTTTCAAAGATATGTGCGTATTAAAATTTAATTATCACTTGCATCGGTGAAGGAAAGCATTGCAAGAGAATCTGCGTCCTTGAGAGTTTTCCATAGAGTTCTCGAACGTGGATAACACACCAATACGCATTTGGATAGCTCGGTGGACTAAGCCTTATTTTGGATGAGGGTAAGTACATGAGGTAGGTGTAAACATAAGTTTCGTGAACAAAGCGAAGGCTGATGATCGATAAACTCAAGTAAATAAATAACTTGAGACTATTTGTAGCTGCCAAGACAATCTGATACCAGCATTTCGAACTGTAAAATTGTTCTTACGCCTATAAAACTCAAGAAATATTTAAATTCACAGTTGTTAAAATTATGAATATTCTAACGAAGAGTAACAACAGTGCGTCTGAACTAAAGTCCTATCGCGACCCGTTAACGATGATACGATATCTATCATCTTTAAACGTCAAACAACGATTTTCGACATGGTTTAACGACTGCTATTGTGAGACATTGCGTCCCACGTCAGAGTTCCATGTCCTAGGGATTGTTAATGCCAAACTTAATAGAAATAAAATTGTATTGACTTGGAATTTAAGCTTGGTTACTTCTATTCTATTCTATTTTTATACATCGCTCAAAAACAACAATGGTGGCAATCCAAAAGCGCCATTGCCCAATTATAACAGTATAATTATAACTGTATAACAGTTTTTATGATCTGCCATTTTGTCAATGTCACAGACAACTATACACTAGTAGACCACCGAGCTTTGCTCGGGTTTTTTTAATAACTTGTGTTTTGTGGAAATTATATTTGGGTTAGGTTAGATACGAGTTACATACTGATTAATTATGTATATTTTTTTCGGTCTTATCCATATAATAATAAAAAAGACAGTGTAATTATGTAATCTTTAAATGCATGACAGATGACGACTAAGTTAAAGACATGGTTTGTTTTATTTTATTTTTAACTTTTTAGTATTTTTGAAAATGAATTGCTGACATCGGTGTTCCCCTTAGATTATAATGTGAGTGTTTTTAAGGGGAGAATGGCAAGGCCTCTTTACCATGACTACATCTTCACTTACGTCAGGTGGGATCGTAGTGAAGCACTAATTTATTTTATTAAAAAAAAACCTGCATACTATGTTCTCGAAGGTACGTGAAATCCACCAATCCGCACTTGGCCGGCATGGAGGACTATGGCCTTAACACATCACAATGTGAGAGGACATCCTCGCCCAATAGGACAGTTATGGGGAGTGATATTGTTGTTGATGATGGAGTAATATTTACAATAATTGAGTAAAGTTCTATTGTAAAGCTTATGAAAGTCCACTTATGCTTATCACATTAATACAAGCCTTAAGTACTTCTAATTGAAGAGTACAAGCACTTTGAAAATATTGTTATTTGATTTATTCATGCATTTACCTCTATATTCTATTGTATTGTATATTATGATATCGTGATTATATTATGGGTGTCTATATTTTTTTAATAAATAAATCTATTTAATTCGATAATATTCTATAATTTTATTTATATTCTGTTTAAGGCTTGTCATAGCCTCATCAGTTGTAACTTTACACCCTAAAGCAATAACAGCTAACTTTACAGAAGTAATATTTGAGGTTAGTTTCATATGAATAAAAATAGTCGTTTCTATCGCGCTAAGCATGATACCTCGTTTCAGAAGAAATTGTTTATTTTACTGTGCAGTGAATACGAAGGCTGTACATTTTGTTTCCTAATTATAAGTATTTTTATTTTTTGTTTACCGAAGAAATTTCGGCAACGGCAGTTAGGATGCAAGGGGTTTCTATCATCCTTGAGCTTAAGCCGACCTCACTTGCATGTGTAACTCAGTATATACATAAAAAAGTAAAAAACATATCCACAAAAAGGAACCGACATCGCTTAATCAATGCACGGACTTCCTTACGTTAAAATTGTCAAATGTTAATTATTCTATATTTATTAATTTAGAAAATAAATGCTTACAAAAAGGAACGAGTGTTAAGCAGATCTGGACTGTATCCAAGAATCCAGAGGAAATTTATGTAACAGATTTTTTCGAAGCGTTATGACCGGTTTACAGTTTCAAATTGCGTTGTCTCTGAGCTAATTAATGTTTGTGAATACAATTTCGCTTGGATAACCTGAAACCGCATGACAATTAATATGCTGTGAGAGTAGAACTCCAGTAAATGTATGTTTAGTGGTAAAAGACTAGATGGGGTTGTTATAGCTGTTTATCAACGTTGTCGTGACCACGGGCGTGTTTTATAACGTCTAAACGGAGTTTTTAAATCCTTCACAGTAACTTCTGTGACCTGTCTGGTTAGTAGTACTTACTAGAAGAATAACTTGAAAAGTCCATTTCGTAGAATTTTCTTCAAAACATAAATGGATAGGTAATATTAAAGATTTTGCTACACCAAAGTCACTATTAACGTGTTTGCGGCCAAGATGAAAATGATGGATCTGCTCATTGTTGGATCTCTAAAAGAACATTCGAAATATACAAGCACATTTATTTAAATGATTTTCTATACAACGAGGGTGGTAGCCTACTTAATGGCACGTAAAATGTATGTCTCAAAGTTGTGAGCGTATTCATTAATTATCACTTGCTGCGGTGATGGAAAACATCGTGAGGAAATCTGCATTATAATGCGGGCGTCTTCAAGGTAAAAGCGAATAGGCTCTTACTAAATTAGTGCGCTTTACTGCGATGCATTACATCTCAACCTACCATCACGTGGTATTGAAAGCAAGCACTTATCAAGTCAAATAAAAATATATCAATTCATCGATGAAGGAAAATGGTAATCTACATACCTGAGAGTTTTTCCATAACGATCACATAGACAACTATGTTTACACAAGTAACGTCTGTCAATTCGCACTTGATTAGCGTAGTGGACTAAGTCTAAGGACTTAGGCACATATTCTGAGAGGAGTCCGGATCTTAGTATTGTTATAACAGTGGGTTGTAGTGATTATGTTGAACTAAGTCTGACTTTCAATGGAAAGGATCTGATACCCTAGCCTTGTTCATTGATCAGCACGGTGCAGCACTGGAAAGTCGAGTTTGCACATACCAAATGATGTTTTCTTTCGAAAGAAGTATAGTCAAACATACTTGCACTATTCTTTAGACAATAAAGAGGTCATCGGCCGACCAGCATTGACGTCGGCGGTGGTTATTTGCGTCCATCTCACTGGTTACTGTCAATCGGCAGATTAGCAGATGCAGTCTTATTTATTTGATTTACATTGCACGCTGCACTGAGCCTGCACAAATCACTTCTGTTCACTTGAATGTATTCAGGGATTCATTGAACTGTTTTGTTTTCTTTGAAGTGATAAGGAGTATCTTGATACAATTATAGAAACCGCGTACTAAGAACATTGTTTGTTTAAATTCAAATGTGTTGCAACTATGTTTGCAAATTCTTATTTTGTAATTGAAGTCTTAATGGATGAATGTGATATGTCGCATTTTTAGATTTTCGTTATTTTATGCATTAATGAAGGTGTTAAGTGCATACGAACAATTGTAAACGTTGAGTTAAATTAATTTATGAATTTAAATTAATTAATTTTTAGTTAAATTAATTTATTAATTTAAATTAATTATTTTTTAGTTAAAGTAATTTATTAAATGAAATTAATTTACAAGTTCAATTTTAAAACATTTAAGGCGTTTTGAAATATCCTAAAAGGTTTATGCGTAACATTGAACTCGATTTCCTCGAAATTAAATTTTGCGACATATCACCTTTAACCACTGTCTTTAATTGAAAGCGTGTTTATAGTATATCTTCTTTGGTATAATAGAAATGAATATCACCTAACAAACAGCACCACCGCTATTGATGATACTATGATGAAATATTTTAAAAGTTTTAAAATACATACCTGCTTCGGAAGTAATAAATGATGGTAATGGGTTATTAGAGAGTAGTAAAATTATTTCTTAGACGAGAAGAAAGCCCGGCTTCGCTCGGGTGAAATGTGGCGTTTTCGAAACACTATGACAGCAAAAACACATAGCACATGGATTCGCTCAATGTTTCGTTTTACAAATCATAGTTCTTTGTAATGTAACGCTTAAGTCACTACTCAAAATG
>DWPQ01002569.1:0-10450 GCA_018251795.1 Perichares adela | reverse complement strand
GTCACTTTTTGTGGGTTGAGTCCTTTCTGCTTAACTACGTCCAATTAGATACAGTACAACAACCAGAATTTTAATGGTCGGGTGAGAAAAACGTTTCGGAAGGACACCTATGTATACTTATTATAAAACAAAGTCCCCCAAAAGCGGCCTCTCATGTATATGCCCCTTTTTCTCAAGATCTACATAACGGATTTTTGTACGGTTTTCACTGAAAGATAGTACAATACTTTGAGAAGGTTATAGGCAATAGTACATTACAATTTTATGTTAATTGACTAAAATATAACGATTAATGTTAGCAGCAGAGATACACTAATGGAATGTACTGGAGAATTGTAGACCTACAAAAATACTATTATAAATACGCGATGGCATATATCTATCTCCTATGATTAACTCACAATAAGAACTTTTTTTATTATATATTTTAATTAAAATTTTACCTTATTTTCTAGGGTGTTTTCTTCTGTTCAGTATTAATCCTTATCTAAATAAATTCTCTGTAATTCGTCTGTTAGCTTCGTCGTTTAATATAGATCACGTTGTCCTTTGAATTATATAAATTAAATAAATGCTTTCGAAGATATTGCAGATTTAAAATTATGCGCCACGAAAAAAAATCTACGTCCGCGAACCACAGCTCTTTAAATGACATACCGGTACATACCTATAGGTTTAGTTGTTTAAAACTTTTTTCAGTGCTGTATTAATTATTGTAAACATGTATTCTGAATATATATTGAACAATACTCGAATTAATCTAATTAAAAAATATACTTTTACATAACAACATGTTCCCACCTACATATTAGTTCATTTTCTCTCAGTTTGTCCTGTAACCTGTCCCATCAAAATCAGTTTTGATTTTGGACTTGCAGTGGAAGATATGGTTGTGTAGTGATTTATAGGCTTCTTTTTGTCGTATAATTTTCGCGGGGCTGGGGTTTACGCGGCAAAAACTGATGACACACTGATTTCCAGGCGGGCAAACCGCAAGCACATCTACTTTATATATAAATACGTGAAGCAAAATCTTTCAATCCCTTTTTACGAAAATTGCACGGAAGGAGGAGTATGCACACTTTTAGTTTATGTGTTGGAAAAGTGCAGAACGATAATATTTTTCAATAATAGTGTTTATAAAGTACATTAAATCAATAAATAAAACATTACACGCACAACGACACGCCCACATGCATACTCGATATACGTACGTATACTGTTTTGATGTTTATTATGCAAATGGCGGTTATCAATATCGATTTAGATACTATTTTCTAATCACAATTATTTTAAAGATATATTTTATTGGGAATGGAATTAAATTAAGTTTCATTATTATCTGAGAATGTAGGTCATATGTCCAATGCCAATGTCGCTTTTCGTGCTTGTCTGTTTGGCCCGATGGTTATTAGCTGGTAGAGAATGCCTAAAGAGCATTAAGCTCGCCATTTGTACCGTAATGTTTTATTGTCGTGAATAAAGTTTAAATAAATAAATATGTCAAAATTACATTGTAACAATGTTTTAATGAGTAATGGTCATTCGACCACAACGCGATCTCTAGTTATAATAAAATAGCCCGACCAAACATTAAAAAACTTTGAGGAGCGTAAGCAGCAGCGATCGCAGACACGAGAATGCACGTCGGCATTACGTATTCAGCGCTCGTCTATACAATATTGATGTCACTCTGCCGCGTTGTTGGACTTCACTCGTCACCAGTCTCACCAGTCACTACAGTAGGTACCTAGTAGGTACCGCCGACCGCCGCAGTTACCACCAGTCAGTTAGACTCAGACTAGAACGTCAGCACCGATCAAACTGAAAAGTTTAACAATAGTTAATACAAGTGGTGTAATGTGGCCGTTTACACATGCGTCCGTAAGTGAAACAATGAAAACCCCGACACGGACCCGATCGCAATACTCGGCCATTTGTAGTTTTGATTGAATTTACAATAATTATCGTATGAACTGTAAGTTCAGTTTACTTACGATGCATCGCTCCGACATCAGTCGTTGTACAAACACTACACAATTACACATTGGTTACATCGGCGATCGGTGTATGTACCATAAGTAACCGATGTTCATCGCTCCTGATATATAAATTGCATCACAATTGAACCCAAACCTGAGCTTCTCAGTACGGCTAATACAATCTGTGATCCTGATTAAATACAAAGTGCACCACTTACTTGACTGTGGAAAAAACAACAAGTATAACTGTGTCAAGAAAATTAAATCTTGGCTAGTAAATAGTAAATAGTAAATAGTAAATAGTAAACCTTGTTAGGTTAACATATCATCAATGTGAAAGTTAACTTTCAGGCACTACCTGAACTACTTACTTTTGTTAATTACGACTGTTCACCCTCGCATACACACACACTCAAATAATATACTCTTTACTTAATACAAAATACTTTATTGATATTATTTTTATAAGTTTATTTATTTTTATTTTTGCACTGTTTATTCTATAAGTTAATTAGCTTCATATTGTTCACAATTAAACCTACCTACAACTACTACGACAAATTAAGTTCATTTAATTCATGTGTAACGGAAGGAATATCTGATCGTAGCTTCCCACGAGTGTGGGAGCTAGGGACACACAAACTGTCATAACTTAGATGGTTAAATAAATTTTCATTTCATTTCATTTTGATACTTCATTGTATTATTATTACCTTACAGGATGTCATTAAGACACTGAAAAAACCACAGCAAAGCACTTTTTCTTCTAAGACAAATATTGGCACCCCCTTCAAATTATTTAGTGAAGCTGACATTTTGTACTCGGTACTACAGTTCACTCTTCCGAACAATTACAAATATTAATTACAAGGTGTCTCTTCCGCCGTTGAGTCCAGTGAGTCCAGTGAGTTATCCTGGTGAACAACCGACGAGGTTACGCCAGGTGCCGTCGGTGAGTCCGGACACGAGACGAGTTCGGTTGGAGCGTCGGGGAGCCAGCAGTGATCGAGTCGTCAGCCTCCTTGTCGGTCGGCAACGCATCGGTGACGGACGTCGCGGACGTCCGCATGATCGTCGGCTGTTGATACGAGTAATAAGACAAGCAATAAACGATGTACCCGAGTGTATTGTATCCGGGAACGTGTGACAGTGTGACAGTGTGACAGTGTGTCATCTACAGTAGAGTCACGTATGCGGCGGACAGTACGCGATGGGTATTTCTGTGGCACGTATTGTGATATGAATATGCCACAACTGTTTAAAGTACCAGTATACCGGTACCGGAGCCGACACGTAGCTACTGGGTACTGGGTACTGGGCACTGACCACTACACGGCACCTTGTACACACGAGTACCCATCGACCGATGTGCTGATTGGGAACCATTATGTGTCTACATTCGACTGACGTTATATAGTTTTGAACATGTCGTGCAGCGAACTGCCAGAAAAGGTGTACGTGGACGCAGGAAAAGTGGCTAGAGAAATACACGGACACTACAAATATATATCTGGATGTCGCCCGGCATTACGTGGGGATGTTCTCGTGGACAGACAGACACCAGATCTGAACGAGTGATCCTCCTATCCGCCGGTTGATAACCCAGGTACCAGGTATGACAACACCGTCCGGTTAAGACGAGTACGGCTGGACGTGATCGAACTACTGTCACACTCGGCAAACATTTGGAGATAGCTACATCATTTCATATTCAATAAATGACAGGTGGCGATACTAACACGCGCTGTTCGAGTGTGACACCGACGTTTATTTATTTATTTATGTTTCATCCAGTTCCTCGATAGTATACAGTGTTCATTACTGTCAAAGCCTCTATATTGATCTCTATAGTGATGTGTTATTTGTGCTGTTCATGCCACCCGCGACACAGGGAGACCTAGTGCGGGGGTATGAGTGTGTTAGCGTTTATTATTATTATATGTAGCGAATTCTTGCTAGACGAATTGATCAATGACGCGCCGACGCCTAAATCACGGTGAGGATGTTTTTTCAATCGCCCGCATATATACAAGTCCCGGACACAGAACATTAGGAGCAACGGCCGCTCCAGGCCACACAAGCGGGAGATCTCCCTTTGCTAAACATATATCTACTGATATTTTTTCATGATAACAATAAGTGAGGAGGGACCCTTCATATTAAATACAGGTCCGTCCACACACATTGGATTGGTATTTAAATAAATAAGACAAAATACAACAATATCTATATATTTATGGCACTTTAATATTTGAACAAAAAAATCGGATTATCTACATCACCTCAGCAAATATTTAATTTTATATTTTAAATTATTTTTTGTAGACTTTTCCATAGTAAACCTTTAGTACCTTCTTTTTTAACATAAGATTTTGGACGAATATTTTGTCTGTGACAGAGATTGGCATTACAATATGTTGTACAAAAATATGTGTATTTAAAAAAAAAATGAACCCTCTCTATTGCAATTATTAACAGAATTTAGAAACTAAATGACGTTGGTTAAAAATAGCTGGCATCTAAAACGCTTTGAAATAGTTTTTGTATCTCTCTCACGTATTATCCTCATGAGCGAGACAAACAGATTTCGTTCTAAACTGATACACCAGCTTTTGATAACCAGTATAACTTGTATAATATAGGGACTGATTTTAATAAGAAGTAGATACGAAGTGAATTGTTGACATGGGTATTAGGATTTCTATTTAATAATTAAACATTTTGCTGAGGTAACAATAACAGAATAATTGAGACACGAGAAATAATACTGTTCAATTTTTTATTGTCAGCTATATAGCATTTTTTTAAATATTTTTCTTTACCGCCAGTCGTATCTATACGTTATAGCTTTAATAATAAAGTGAGCTTAATTAGTTTCACACAAAGAAATATTTTGGCATACTCACAATTTGATATATTGTCTTCGAACTTATTTTTTATGATTTTCCCCTGTTCATTAATCTCGGTATAACCAGCCAAGGAGCCTATAACATGGTTACTTTGTTCTAATATTAAAAACTGACTTGTTTATATGATATCATAAATAGTTTAGATTGGATGACGAATCTGTCTAAAAAACTGCTTCAATCAGGATTGAATGCAGGACAACATGGTTAAGTCATTATTAACTGTGTTACAGAGTCAAGTTAACTTAACAGTCATTTAATAACCTTGTCCTACGGTTTAACACAAACTTTGGCCTTATTTTAATTAAGATTATTGCAAAGTAGTTTAAATCAAACATTTAATACGCGTCCGTCTGAATGCAATGAACCTCAAACATTTCTGGATGAGTTTTCTGGCGTTGTTTACAAGTTATACAAAATAAAATTCCCATAAAAGCCAACCATTCAGAACTATAATACGTTTATATTTAATTAATAACTCACTTTGTTATTAAAGTTATAACATCTGTATAATTTATTTAAATATTATGAATGTACAGTCCTTATTTTCAACTAAACTTAATACAATAAATAACAGGTTTGATTATTATTAACAAAACATCATATATATTACGGGACATAATAAGCAAAATTATAAATAAAATATATAAAGTTAACAATTATTTTTATTAATTGTTATACGTTTTGATTCATGTGTTACAACAAAAGATTTCAGTTGGCTGCATAATATATACAGCTGCATAAGTTTGTTGTAAATGCTTTATCAATTATAGCTGGCTTCGTTATCGGTATCCAAAGAGAAAAATTATATTGTTGCCCAAAGAAATAAAACTATTTACTGGAGGGCGAATAGAACCGTCAGACCAGGGAGCTAAAATCCTCAAATATAATTCTACTATTTTTTTATTGACTGTTGCTACATTTATATCATGCGGGATAACGTCTACAAGTATGATATATACAAACTGTAAGTTCATAGGTCAAAGACCATCTTTGAGCAATTCCGTTTGTATTATCTTTTGTTACATAAACCTCGCTGTGTCTACCCTGCACTATGCGTGAAATTTATGTTTTTATATAGATTACGTGTAAAAATAAATTACATTGTACTGTCCCATAATAAATATGATTTTTCCCACAAATAACGAACACTTTTACTAACAATTGTTACTATTAATAAGTCCCATGTCCACATTTCGCGATTGACGTTGCTTTTCCCGCGCTTTTGCCGTTTTGACAGTGACGGATGGCAGAAAACGCGCTCCAATTGTGTGTTGTCAAACTGACAAGTACAGAGCACGTTGCAACCGCGCAATGTATAATATCTAGTGTTAATATACAAAACTGATCCGTATAATATTTCTTTGTCTCACTTCAATGTCGTATAGTTGGCGTTAGCTGATATTTAATAATTATTATAAAGGTCAGGGTTAATTATAATTTGAGTAGGGCTCCGTTTAAACCAACTTTTTAAATACTTGAACCAATTTCACCGTAAATAAATAACCTACATTCGCCGCGTAAAATCGAGTCGAAACTTTTTAATTTATTACAATTATACAATCCATCAAAGTTACATGGAGGGAAGTTTCACATTAGTGAGTGAGCACACAATACAATTTGACTGTTATTTTACCCATCTTAAACAAGGCAAACAGGGTCTATCCTGAAATATATATTTATGGGACAAACTAGTATTTCCATATAACTAAGCTCGGTTTGATATGACGCCGTAAATCAAATTACATAATATACAGATGCCTTATTCATTTAAAGCAATCCCTTACATCGTGTACTCGTTTTACCATAACACATTATGGGTAAACAATAACGGAAAACATTATAGGGACCATTTACTGTTACATTAGGCTATTTAGCCGTTATCACGATCCATGGAACAGGGTATAATATATTTATCGTATCTGCTTGTATCAATAAAGTATAGCACGGGTACCCGTGTCATAAATTGATACAAGTATTCGCCATTGCTTTCTTTAACTTCGCCTTGACTTTTGATTACTACGTTATCAGATATTTAAAACCAAATGTTTTACAGTCAATATTTCATCTTGATTTACAACCTTAATGTTGTAAAAAAGGTGATTTTAACGAGAATATATGAGTAAATTGGTTTAAACAGGACCTTACGTTATTAACTGTGACTATTTCACCCAGACCTTATCGGCGCTTGTTCACTGAACATTGGAACTGAATATATCTAATTTCAATTATGACACATCGCTCAAAAATAACACTTAACTTCATATCAATTATTTAACTTATTTTAAAACAACATAACATAATCACACGTTGTATTTTTATAATAACTTACCTAATTTTGGGTAAAATTAACGTTGCACTGGTTTAAGCTTAAAACGAATGTAATAACGTATTAAAACACACATCACGCATTGTATAATTTAGAAGTTTGATAACCTATACTATCAATGTATAACTTAAATTATTAAATAACAAAAAGTATAACTAGAGCGAAGTTCATAACAGGTTCAGTAATAGTATACTTGTAGAATTTAATTCAATTTCAATTATTAATACAATTGGAAGTACTTTTAAAAAGTAATAGTATGTTTCATAAATAATGTTTATATATTATTTAAATACATTTTTATCTTCGAAGGATTGAAATATACATTAAAATACATTTATTATCATAGATATGTAGATAGGTCATAGAGATAGAACTGCACATTTTTGAAATGATGTAGAAATTTTAAAGAGAATATCCATATTTTAATTAAATTGCCCTTTCCATAACGAAATATATACAATACGTCCTTAAAACAACTTAAATAATACAATATACACATTTAACCGTATGTTCAAGTACCTGATTCACAAATAACATATTCAAAGATTACATAAATGCTGTTGTATAAGAATTACTTTTGACTGACATAGACATATTGGCTTATCATGTGTGATATAAAAATAGAATATATAATTTATTTCTACACAGTTTGATACAATGTATAATTGTACTTCTATCATATTTGTTACGGTGTATAATTAACGCATTAAAATGTATTTCGAAGGACGTGTTGTACATCATATTATGGATAAAAGGCATTTGTACTTATAACAATTTTATGTTTCATACAGAATTCCCTTTAAAATTCATACACCTGAGAACCATCGAATAACATGTGAAAATCTGACAGACAGGCCACATAGTGTCAGATTCTGGGATTTCGAAAACCAAGGAACCAAGACTGAGCCGTTCAATTATTCTTATGCTTTCTAGAATGACAAAGGTATTACAGTTAATATAGAACATTACTTTGTTTCTAGCTATGGATTTCATTAAACTATTATAGTATTTCTAACGAAGTTTATCCGGAGATTTAATTGCGGACCTATACTGTGTTCTTTTTCTCTTGGTTTATATAACCGACGGACAAACAGTTACGGTTCACCTGAAGTTAAGTGGTCACCGTTGCCTATAAACACGTGCCAGGGAAACTGTAGTGCGAATAATAGTTCTTTCACAAGAAAATATCAAAGAGTAATACCGCAGTATATTTGCCCTGTATAGTTATTTTTGATCACTTGTATAGTTCTTTGATTTCAAAATCCCAGTTATAACAATGTCGACTCAACTGGTGGCTATAATTTCAGTTTTAATTTGCAAAGCTGTTAGTGTAAACAAAAGTGCAAGAATGTTAGAACTACAGCCAACAATATTTCAATAACTATTTCGTTAATAACTAGTTTATCTAAGTCAATCGTGTATCCTGTGTTCTGGCGTAAACCGGTTACATTGGCAACGTATAACGGCTATAGATAACGTTATTGAAATATTATTACTGTTAAAATAGTTAAATTTAATAGATACATGCTTTCGAGAAATGGGTGTTGAACCCAATCGCCCAGCGCTGAACCGCGTGGGCATACATGAGCTTGCAGCCGTGTAGATATGTTAAAAATCTAATTGACTATAATGTTTAAACCTGAGAACAGCTAATCCTCTCTATGCGTGATATGCAAGTAAGTAGAAAGTGAAGGAAATAGTTATATTAATAAGAAATGTGTTGAAATATATTTTTACAATATATATTTACATTAATGAGGTAATAATGACATTTCATGGAAGATTCACCACTCCAAAATGGAAAATATATTCCAACACTACATTGCATTCTTAATTACTATTTATAGTGTAAATTAAAGCGAGTTAGGTAAAACGTTAAATGTTTAATATTATCAACAGCGTCGTTAACAATTCTAGTTATAATTAAAATTCAAAATAGCTGTTACTACTAGAGTTTGAAGGAACGATATCATTTATAACGAAATCAAGTTGTAAACAAAGTGACAGCTATCTTAAATGAAGTTTTTTTTCCGAGTTTAGAGCATTCCGAAGTACTAAGCTGGGTGGAAGCCCAACTACGGTGCTGTGGCATGCTAGAACCTTCTAGATCATAACCTTAAACTTTCTTAAAGGTTTCACATGCAATGGATGTTGATACGATGTTTCTTCAAACGCCAACGTTACAATCCTTTTGTAAACTTTGTAAAAGTCACTGTCAAACTTATTATTCCGATTCAGAGAAAATTCATCACCAAAAATATGTTTAATACTTTCAACTTTCATATATGTTTAATTAATTTTGTAGTATGTCTTAACTAGCTGTGCTAAGCGGTAAACTCTTCCGTAGGAATTACAGTTATATTACATTGTAAGCTAAATTTAACTATTTACATGGTATTTGGTTTATATTATCACTATTCATATGATATATGATTATATCTAAATTATACTTAATTATACATGAAAACGAGGCTCTAAATGAAAATTGGAAGGTTTAACTAATTTACAGTGAGACGATTGAATTGAAGCAATTAGCAGAAAGGCGATTTAAAAAGTTTTTAATAACAAATAATAAATTAATATTAAATAATTAAAATCTATAATATTCAATCTTGTACTTGTAAATATATTGGATATATCTTAGCATATAGCTATAAGGCTGTTTTGATAACCGTTCCTCACTACAATTTGATCGCATGTATAATGGGACGTCGATACCGTTATTACTAACCGTTGTCAATAACGCCAACGAACGTTACTGCTATTCCGTTACGTTAAACTATAATAACATATAACACTTATTATTTCAAAAATATTGCTTAATTTAAATTAATATTTCGAGTTGGTAACGTTAATATATCCATTAGCTCCATATAAAACCGAACTTATAATTAATATCTATCCGTTTATATTAAATTGGTGTCAATTTGCCTAATGTAACATTACTGAGGTCTCTAACGCACGACCTCTCTATCCTAGCGTTATACGATAGCTAAACTATAACTAGTTAAAACTAGTTCACCCGTATGTCAAACCACACTCGATTAGTTTCATAAATTATACATTTACATAGATTTGATCATAGCACGTCACAACCCATAGTTGTCCCACTGCACAGTGGTCACCATGCCGGACTGCCACGCAGAAGTCCCGGGCTCGATTCCCGGTCGGGCAGAATTTGAAATGATGAATTTTAATTTCTGTTCCGGGTCTGGGTGTTTATATTTATAATA
>DWPQ01002568.1:0-10451 GCA_018251795.1 Perichares adela | reverse complement strand
AGTTCATAATGTTCTCGAAGGTGTGTGAAGTCTGCCAACCTGCACTTGGCCAGCGTGATAGACTATGGCCTTAAACTCTCTCAGTGTAAGAGGAGACCCGAGCCCAGCAGTGGGACAATTATGGGTTGTGATGATGACATCACTTTCTTCATTAATAAATGCACTTTGTTTATTCATATTTAAAATAAAACACTTTATACACAAATTTTACGCGTACAGCTATTCAATGTTGTACATAGATGATAGATACCTATATACCTATATACTTTCTCACAAACACCTGCTTACGTATTCCTCCGATTTCGGAGCAGCTCGTCTCGATTCGTGCGTGCTTCGTACAGATACGTCTAGTCGCACGCACACAGACACTGAAGTCTGCCGAACTGAAACGACGTTAGACGATGCACGGCTTTCAACGCCACACCGCTGTGCCGGTCTGAGTGTGGGGTGTTAGGTTTATTTTCGTTACGAAATTTCTTGATTCGGTCGCAGCGCTCAAACCCCGTGGTAAAAGCTATGCAATAGCTCAGAAAACAAGCATACGTACTCAAAAAGTCCAACACAATCAAATATCACATATAGATCTAAGAAGAAATATCTGTCACACAAAATTTTACCTCAACCAGGAATCGAACACAGGACCTTTCATCTCCAGTCGTTAAACCGCTTCATCTGTCCAAGCCTAACTAACGAACCTATTTGTAATATGGCTTAGGAATGTGAGGTCGCTGGTTCGATGTCTGATTCGATATAATGCGTAGAATACTTTACGACCTTTTTTTGTCTGAGTCACCAAATGCACGTCGGATCGGCTTAAAGAGATTTGTATCGTCGCTGTGAATAGCTTTTTTAACGCTTAATATTTTAATAGGAGTCATTTCTCACGTTACAAATTGATTGAAAATATTTAAATTAGTTTGACAGTCGCTGGGCGTTAAGTTCAATATACAGACATTCGATTAATTTGTTGATTAATAACGTGTTAAGAAATTTTATAGTTAAGCGCTTAAATCCTCGTGGTATGTGCGTTGGCTTGTCGTTGTTTCTAGATTTCCCCCCGAAAACAAAGGTTGTTAGGAATAACATAAATATATAAATGAGATCGCTGGGCGTAGTAGGTATTTACATATTTATGAAATTTACGCTACGCCCAACGATTTCATATATTTTTTTTCACAATTATTTTTTACCTTTTAGTACAGTACCTACATGTTTATTATATATTTTTTTCAATAAAACCGTTTAAAATTTAAACTTTTTATTTATTTATTTTATTTCCAATTATTTAGTTTCAAATTTTTAACCGCGTGAAACTGCTAGAGCCAACAGGTAAATCATTCATCATCATCATTCATGTTATTTTAATTTGTGAATTTTTATTTTTTTTACTGACATTTATTTATTATTTGTTATTGCTTTATACAACTGTATTAATAAAACTTATATCTATGATATAAAATTCTCGTGTCACAGTGTTTGTTGCCATACTCCTCCGAAACGGCTAGACCGATTTGTATGAAATTTTATATGGATATACGTTAAGTCTGAGAATAGGTTGTAAACTATTTTTCATACCCGTAAGTAATAAGGGTGGCCCACGCCCAATATTATATTTTTTATTTTACGGACAATTTTTTTTAAATATTTTTTTTTATGATGTGACACCAAAAGATACATACAAATCCCAATTTTCACCTTTCTATCACCAACCCCTATTTTTTTACGCCAACTTTTATATGGCGAAACAACGTTGGCGGGATCAGCTGGTAAGTAGGTATAAATAGTATTAGTAGTATAAGTAATAAATATAGCTATAAGTGTTCCCTGTCACTGTGAGTAGGAAAATACACATCCTGGCAGTTTCTTGCCGCTTCTTCTGAGCCTACTCATCGTAGAAGAAGCGATGGCGTAAATTGACTTTTGAAACGTGTTTGTAAAAACCAACTTCAAATAAATTTCATTTCATTTACGGTAGAAAAAATATTTGTAACTCGGGTTGAGCATATTATCCTCCACAAGGTGCATTTAAGGCTTTATATGCACCGGTTCATATCCTCATCTTAACTTTATAAACCTTATTTAACCTACTCTTACGTTTTTAAAATCTACGACCAGTATTAAACGCGATAAAATTTGTTCCACGTACGGGATCCGCCAGCCGCGTAGGTCTAGCTCCCGTAGGAATCTCGGATGAAAAAGTAGCCTATGTGTTATTCTGGTCCATAAGCTAAAACACGTCAAGTAAACACGTAAAATAGTTTTTTCGTGCAAGAGTAATAAACATACATACATCCTCACAAACTTTTGCATCCAGGTCACGGTGACCTGAATACAGCTTGACGGGTACTCACGCCTTAAGCTTCGTTAGTACAGATGATAAATTGACGTTTTTGTTTACTTGACTCATTGATTTTTTGACAAAAAGACATTGATATAGATCGCTAGCTAAAGTTCGCGTAACAATGTTTTTACGATGGTTGGAGAACAGTTGGATGGCAATACGATGGCGTAAATTGACTTTCGAAAAGTATTTGTGAAAACCTACTTCGAAAAAATACATTTCATTCATTCCCTTTTTAAAAAAAATTGCGCCGACGGAGGAGTATGAAATTTCGCAAACTTAAAGTTTATAATATGTTTATGTATTATGTCTTACGTCTTTATCGTGTTTTTATTTAATAAAATGTAATTTCAGCCAAATACACTAAAGATTATTGATCGTGCGTTTATCGGTCACTCACTCATTCAGGATAAATGATTTCATAATAATATGTAGTTAGATTATGTTCCAAGTTCCAAATGAAATGATATAATTTTGAATATATCATCATGTTGAATCTGTATGGAATTAAATAAAGTTTTATTATTGTTGTTATCTGAGAATAGAGATTTCAAGATTACGTTCTAACAATTTTTTTATGACTCATGGTCGAAATTCGACCACCACGGGATCTCTAGTAAAACTAAAATTACAACCCATAATTTTCCCAGTAGAGGGCTCTGGTCCCACCCTCCCTAACCCCTCCCCAAACCCCCATACAAAAAAAAGCCACTAGACCCTTACAACTAAAACAAAAAGTTGCTATAATCAGCTACCTAATTGTGAAATCGCTTAATTTACAAAGTTGATTTTGTAGTCTAGACGAAATCGAGAATTGATTTAGAGATTCAGTTATTTTTTACAATTTCCGAGTGATTCCCGACCGTTATAGGTATAAAGCTACTGCATCAAATAACCAACGTTTCTATTCTATAAAGCTGTGCCAGCGCTTCATTCGTAAAGCCACAATACCATTGTGGGCGCGCAGCGTCGACATTATTTGGAACCAATAGCTGAAGCGGGAATTACAAATAAAGCACTACCACTTAGTTCAAATACAACTGTTGTCCACTTTGCTAAAGAAGTTGAACTACTTCAAACATCTATATAAAATTCTCGTGTCACAGTGTTAGTTGCCAAACTCCTCCAATACTGCTAGACCGATTTTTATGAAAATTTGTACGTACATTCTGTAGGTCTGAGAATAGGTTGTATTTTTTATAGTATGTTTTATGAGGGGGAGGAGGGGGGCGGAGGGCACGCCCAACATATTTTTTTAAATTTTATGGCCAAATTTTTTAACATTTTGTTTATGATTTGGCACCAATAATACAGACAACTCCCAATTTCCACCTTTCTATCAACAACCATTATTTTTTTCACCAACTTTTATATGGCAAAGCAACATTGGCGGGGTCAGCTAGTTGTTATATACAATTCTTCGTAAATGTGACTCTGTAGGCGGTATGTAAAGTAATTGAAAACTATTTCACTGACATATTTTCGACACTATGTATTAGGCTATATTAACATATCAATATACAATAACCTTGTGCATCCTACAAGCCGGGGACAGGAATCAAACATAGACTAAGGCTGAAATGTAAAAAGCGGACTTCGACTTATCTGAAACTTAAATTTCAACCTAAAACTATTTTCGTATTTGTAAACATTACTTTGACACAAGCCAAGCTGAAGCTGAATGTATTGAGTGCACAATTTTAGTGACTTACGATAATCTGACACTAACAATCGCACCAAAATAGTTGTCATTACTGCAAACTAAAGCAAAGAGTTAAGGTAAGTCTAAGCGCGGTTTATAGATTTCGCGCCTCTTTAACGCTTCAACAATCTATCGTTGCCTAGCAACTGACTGAGTTGCTATCTGATTATTATAGTTGTACTTAGTTAGTAGTAGGTACTTACCCTTAGTGGTATAGTTTGGTTTTTATAAATTATTTAAACCTAAGTAATGGGAGACCGAACACATTATTGTGATATATGTCTTCCTAGTATTATACAGATATATTGACAAGTTCCCGCTATAACCTGCTATAAACACACAATTAAAATAAAAGCACATATTACGCGGCAAAGGAATCTCGCATACCAATTTACTACAACAATACCGAACACACTCCAATTGTTAAAGAAAGTATACCGATGTAATAGCCGAAAATACTTAATTGCTTAGCTTTTTTTTAAATTGTTCGCTTACACGTAACACGGGTCAATAACGTACAGCCCGACACGCGATCTGTAATTGTGTCTAATTAATTTATAACATGTATTAAACAATTAAGAGTGAGCTATCTGATGCATTACTTATTGTTATTGAGTTGGTCCGCCATTTTACTCTTGGACCAATTGACTTATCTTCGCGAGTTAATTAATGGGCGCGCCTCATCACGCGATGCGCAGTAATTGGGCAGTCAAAGAGCTGGTAATAGTTTAACCTCTAACAAACTGTTTCTTTCCTGGTACTTTAAAACAAAAATCATTAAACTTTCTGCTTCGTCTAATATACAAAAGTAATTACGCATTAAACCAGTCACCTTTATTTAAACATTACCCTTTACAAATATATAATTAGAATTAGTAGATTTTTTGTAACAGGCAACTTTTTTGAAACATGGCGCTTAATCCAAAAAACGATTATAAGTTGTTTTTTTTTTATTAATTCTTAATGTTGATTTAAACACGATTTTAATTTTGTACTTCCACACCAAATCGATTCGAAAATGATAGGTAAAGACGTATTTGAAAGTTTTCACTGTCAAGTATATCCATGTTGTTGATGATATAACAATTAAGAGTTTTGATATATACATCAATAATATAATTTTAAAAATACAATTACAATATACTACGAAATGGTACTTCCTATCGAAATTTCAAATTAATTCTCACTAAATGCGCCTGAAATTAGTCTACCAAACAAAAATAAATCGTGCTAAGTATGTCGTGTAAGTGCTCAATTCTGCGATCTCGTCTGACCCAATCAACGGTGATATTAGGAAAAAATCGTATTAATATTCAATCACGTGTACCACAACCCCCTTTCCGCAAATCGCAAAAGTCATTACGAGCCTAACAAGAGCCAAGCTGCCCTCGAATACAATAAGGTTTCATTGGTACATAAACGAAATTAGGATTCGACTGCGTTTGGTACACCGGTAAATGGAGGAACGATTGCCAATTTACCAACCCCACCTTGTCTTAATTGGTGCAGACTACTGCTTCGAGATTGTCTCCACGGTCGCGGCAGAGACGTACCCGGCAAACTATTGATGCAAATAAAACCATAGCGTCAGTTAGTTCGATCCATTACTTCGGTGTTAATACAAGTTTGAATGAGGAAATGTACAGCGCCTCTAACGGACGGTTCGCGAACTATTTTCAGAATTCTCCGAACATCTTATCAATGATAATAAATTCTTGCAATACTCCTGTACCATCAAGTGGACCTTGTCATCGTCAAAACCGAGCACCATTTCTCAAACCGTAGAAATTCATTCTCATTTAATAACTGGTTACGAATAAGTAGCTACTGTTAAAGACCGATTAGGAACTCATCTCAAGATGATAATTTCTTCCGCTACCATGGAAACGAGTATCAAACTAGCGAGGGTAGATAGCGAAAGTAATTTGTCATCGGTTAGCTAAGCAGGGGGTTCGCGGGCCTCGTCTCGCTAATGACATTCCGCATAATTAGGAACGCTACCATCTACTAATTACATAAATTACCCGCTAAACCTCCCTATAATTTCGCTGTAAGACATCGACAGCCCGATACAGACTTGTCGACCGATTGGTCACGACATAAGAGTTTATAATGTTATTTTGCGCACATTGATACCATGTATTACACAAGTTATAATCAAATTCGTACTGTCCTTACATGCCTTTTTATTGTCATGGGAGGAATCTTCACAAAATATTGGACTATCTCTCAGTCGCAAAAGTTCGGGTTATGTGGAATTTCCACATTAGAATATATGATTATTTTTATCAACGGTAAATGAATATGGACTGTTAAAGATTATAAAAATTTAGTGATCTTGTTAACATGTCTCTTATATTTAGATTTGGAACCAATTCATCTAAAATATGTTTAAGATACTTGACTTTTCTGCGCTAAATTTAATTAGGTGTCCAAAAACATTATATTCCTACCTACCTAATTTAAAATAGATTAAAAATAGTTAATATAATGATATTTATTACTTCCTAGATCAACCAACCATCAGCCAGTCTTCGGGCAATGTGGTTGACGGCATCAACCTGGAGGATATCAAGGAGTTCGCCAAGGCTTTCAAGCTACGGCGCCTGGGTCTCGGGTTGACGCAGACCCAGGTGGGTCAGGCCCTATCCGTCACCGAAGGTCCAGCGTACAGCCAAAGTGCAATCTGCAGGTAAGAATCCCACATAACCGTTATAAGTGTTTATAAATGTCTATATTACAGAAGTTTGCAGAAGTCACAATTAATTGTAATTGAAGTTTAAAGTAAACTTTTGAATGTTCACTATTTCAGGAGATAAAGACGCACGCTTGTCAATAATAACTGTTTAATTTATAATTTTAATTATGTTTTACATAACCTATTTGTATCGGAAACAATAGTTGTGGTGTTAAATGTTAGTTCAGTTATACAGGGCAGGGACGTTACGACAACGTAGACCTTAGAAAAGGTACGACCTTTAACGTTGAGGAGTTGTAAACCAATACTGAATTATTTAATATGGATAAGAGTAGTTAGGTAGCTGTCATAACAACGTAACCTTTCATCGCTCCCGAAGGGCACACGACAACTAATAGGTCGAGTTTACAACAACAACTTTGTTGCATCGATTTTGCATCTAAACTACAATCTTTTTTTCCGTCTTTTTCCATTTCTAGTTATTTTAAAGTAGCTAAATTACAATACAATGCTCTGAGGGCAGTCTGATACTGGTGTATCGCATCTTCTGAAGACAAATCAAGGAAATCAAGCGCCTCAATTGAAAAAATGTGAAAGTTCCAAATATCGCATAAACCGAAATATATTAATAAACAGCTTCAATCAACTTAGTTCCAAGCAGAATGAACAAGAGTGGTACCAGTCCCTTCTCCGGAAAAACGTGCGAATTTTTATTCCAACTGCATTCCTTTTTAATAACAAAGTAAAAATACACAGGAATTTCTTTGAAATCAAATTAATATTAAAAAAACAATAATCAAACTTAAAACTGCAACTCTGGAAAAATAAATTTTATTTGAGTTTAGTTTTATAGAGCTATAAAAAGTTTTATTCGTTATTTTTTTTATTAATCTGGATTGAATGCTCTAAAGATTATTAATTATTCTTAAATCAAAATTTAGCGTAAATATGGACGTATTACGAATAGTCGCACGATCGCAGGTCAAAAGTAAAACAAAGTAGAGTCTCCCTACCTAAGGCCTCGTCACGCCAACAACAGTTATCACACCGACTTTTTAATATCGCTAATTGAAGTGATTTGTAAAACAGCATGACTCCTTTCGGTGCCTACGATTCGTTTAATTAATTACCATTCAGACGGCTTCCGTTCCGGTTCGAGTCGAGTCCATTTCTTTTAAACTAGACCGTGTGTTCTAATTAGGTGTTATTCCAATTTATTTTACTGTCGGTCTTTTCTTTGTTAAATTTAGAGCTCATTTTGTTAACTTTGATCTAAACTTTCTAGATATCGATTGTATCAACAGCAAATGTAGTTTGTACGGTTCGCTTACATCTTACATACGATACTAGTCAAACTTTGCAGCGAAGTGATACTGCCTGCCGAGGTAGAACGATAAAATAACTTGCGCAATAACCGTGCAGCAATGGCAATATTTTCAAGGGTCTTTGAAGAAGGATTTTTGGAATTTCAACCAAGTTTTTTCAAGGACTATATAGTACTCCCCCGTCAATGCAGATGTTCTGAAGAAAACAATGGAAATACAGATCTAGATACAGACTCAACTAATTAGAGTAGCGGAAGTTAAAGGCGATCATCTTGTGCTAGAACTTATAAGCTTTCCGAAACGGTAGAAGAAGCAAAAAAATTAGGTGCATAAGTGTATCAGTGATACCAATAGAAAGAATGATTTTGAATTTGAATTTGTAGGAAAGATGAAAAATGCTTTAGGCAATGTTCTGTCATTTGAAAGATGTAGGTACCAGCGACCGTTACACATAACACGATCCATTTCAATCCTCAAGAACTTTAGAGAATTGTACGCCCGTGTGCCATTGCTATACCAATAAACTTTAAACAAACAATAACATTTTAATCCATCCAACCTTTTTTAATTGTACTGAAAACATAAAGATGCATCCGGATTGTTGTACACGCTCAAACCGTTTCAATTTGGTCCTCAACTTCCGTTTCCGTTTCAATTTAGTATTGGCACTACGTTACATTGATATATTTTTTACCACAATTGACAAACCTATTTCCCTGTTCGAAAACTTTTCGAAAACTCATATCAAAGTTTAATAGAACGTTCATACTACTCCTATTTCTTGACTATTCAACTAGAAAACTATTATTCATAATTTGAATTTGTCCATTGATTAATTATTTAATGCCAAGAACTAACAAAAAATAAAGAGCAACAGAAAGTTTGAAGACTGAAAAGTAATGTAATTGCAAAGGGCCACATTGTTTTACATCGACAATTAAATACCGTACACGCTAATAACATTAAATTGAATGTAAATCAAATAATTGAAAACGCTTTCCATTGAACAAGCAGACTTCGGTGCAAATAGTAGCTAGCTTCAGATCACCAGCCTTCGGCTGTATTCGAGGGATATTTGGTTTTTAAAACTATAAAAATAGACATGTTGGTTGCCAATGGTTTGTTATTGCCTTTGGTGTTGCGGATGTCTATGGGCAGCGACGACTACTTACCATCAGGTGTATTATTGACATAAAATAAATAACTCCTGAGTATGAGGCTTGATTATTTTTCATCTATTATCTCTCATCTTAATTTAATGCACTTGGCTTATTGCAAGCCATACCTAGTTTTCTAGACTCGTACGAATAGTGCGAACACAGTGTAATACATAACATGCATAGACTATAATAGCAGAGTCTTCTTTTGTTCTGGAAACCCATAGATCAGATAAAAAGGGATTGTGTAAATTACGGATAAAAAAAAAGATAAATATGTAATTGAAGTAACAAAATAGTAATAACATATGTGGATTTTTTTTTTATAATTTAAATACAAATTTAATAGGTTTAATACTCAACTGCTACTAAAAAACTATTTATATAGTAGTAGTCTACATACAGTCGGAGAAAAAAAGAATCAGGAATTAATAAAAACCTTTCTCCGGCTCGTAAACAAATTATAAATTTTAATATTAAGTAACTGGGTAAGTAAGTACTCTTGTAATATAAAACTCTTTGTCCTTATTGAATAATTAATCAAAGGCCAGATAAAACGGCTGTACCTATAAACGATTTAAATATTGACAAAAGAAACCTTTTCTATATATCCATTAAGAAAATATTTATCCAAATCCTATCCCTCAAGGAGTAACAATGATGATGATTGGTTATGTGTAAGCTTGTATTTTGTAAAACATTTGCAGAGTGGTATTTGTTATTTTCGTTTAAAAAAAACAGGATTTTTTTGGTTTCAGGATTTTACACTTCACTGGTTAAAGAAAATAGTTTTGAAAACTTTGCGAAAAAATAATAATAAGGGGGTCTTCCGCTTTCTTTCTTGGTCGGCAAAGCGTCGATGAAATCCTTGGGCGTCGGTGACCGTTACCATTGGGTAGTCCGTCTGCTCCATTGTCAGCTGTTGACATAAAAATAATGTATTTCAATATTCCCACGATGGATATAGGGGATGGTAATTCGTTACGACTTACAATTGGATTTGAAGCTATGAAACTAGAACGTTGCAGTTTAAAAAATATTGTAATATTTCACAAAAGGGCGGAAGTGATTTATGCAATGTAGATATTACATATCGAATTTTTTTTCACGATTCGTGATTATCATTTGCGTAAATATTGCACATTGCATATAATTTGTATTTTTAAGATTTACAATAAGTGCACTATAGAGATTCCTGATTGATACGTAACACTCCGAGACAGTCCGA